>JABSTQ010000517.1:0-56833 GCA_013358835.2 Ixodes persulcatus
CACATTCGAGCTGTAAGCATTTTGTTATGTTTCTGCCGTGCGCCATTGGCGGCGGAGGCAGTGCGAGCTACCAGGAGTGGTGGAAGGGGTGGTTGGCCACATCCGAGACCAGCTGAGGTTGAATCTAAGTTTCGGTGGGAGCGAAGGTTTGAAAAACCAATTGTTGGGACCATGAGGTGTAACCTGCTCTGTACTGGTTTTGCCGTGTGGCAAAATTTTGCCTAAATTCATTCTATGTGTGGAGACGGGCTTGTGTTGGTACGGTTTGGAGGAGATGGACACGAGTTGGATAGTGGTGAGTGATAATGCAGTGAGTAACTTCCGAATGCCCCCTCGGTTGTTGAGCCAATCTGCATGTTGGAGGGCACATGATGTGAAGGTGGAGATCTGGGGACAGGATATAGGTCGGTGGCCGATAAAAAGAATGGTGTAAAATAATAGGTCCTTGTCCCCGCTCCGCCGTTAGCCACCGCAGACTTGAAGCCAATCGAAAGTAAAATGAGTTGGATCCTTTGGATCAAATGGTAATTTGCTGTAAAAAGCCAATTGGGAAGTAAGGGGGAAAATGACTCCGAATCTGTCGCAGCCAGTGGGACGGCCCGGGAAAACCAACCGGTACTAAATGTACCAACGTGCTTCGACTCACCCTCCAACTCCCGCTACTAAGGACACGAGCGTGACCACGGCGGGTCCAAGACGTTCATGAGTGGCAACCAGAACCACACAGCCCGTCGCAGTGAATTCATCTATATCCCTTGGCTGCCTTGGAGGTCACCCCCCGTTCTGGGGTGCACACCTAATGGATGAAAGAGACCAAGGGGCACCACCTTTATGATGCATTCCCCTTATTTGGATGCCTCGTCTCGGATCCATGCGGCGTGAAACGTCCTGCGTGTACACGTCGCGCGATCTCACGCACCCAGTTAGAGTCCGACTCCCCATGTCCGCTCGCTTTGACGTCACAATTCATAGCATTTTTTTAGTCAGGACGTCACCACGTCATGGCGGTCCACACATGTTAGCTTCGGATCACAAGTCATGCGGGTTCACGCCGAGTCACCCCGAGAGTTGAATCTAATCGGTGGAAAGCTTGGGCTTACCAGGCCCCTTTTGTTCCCCCCAGTCCAATGGAAACCCAGTGCTAGGTTTCCCCATCCCAGGTGAGGGGGTTTTGGCCAGAGTGGATCCGTTGACAAGCAATGAAGCTGGCAGGGGCACCCGAGAGGTTGGAGGTTGATTCCCGCCCCCCGGTGGCGACAATCTGCATGTTGGGATTGCACCCAGGTGTCTTTTGTCAAGGAGTTCAAGTCAGTTAGGATGGACGGGGTCAGTGTGAAGAGTGAGGCCCAGCGTGGACGCAAAGTCCGCCAACCTGCGCCCTCGCTTCTCTTTACGATTGTAAACCCATAGACGCCCTGGGGCGTTAAAGTCGCCCACGATTAGGAGGGGGGCCCGACCCGCGAGTCTCAGAGCTCGGCATAAGAGTCCGCAAAAGAAATGTTCTGCAGTTTAGATGAACAGTAACATTGAGAATGCGAAGTAGTGGGTCCTGCTTGCGGAGAGGGAGGAGAGTCACCATCACGTAGAAATAGGCAATTGGAGGTCGAGATCTACAAGATTAGCCGTATAATTGTTGTGGACGCAAAGGAAGACGAGGGGTCCGTTGGAACGTCGTAAAGTTTGTGAGCGTGGCGCCCATTCCTGGCTCTTGGAGGGCTACCACGGCTGGCAAAGACTCAAAAGTTGCGAGGTAAAGACGGAGGTTGGCCCTCTTGGAGCGGGCATGGAAACCTCTACAATTCCACTGTGTTATGTAATGCGGGAAGCCGACTTGGAAGGGGGATGGCGCCTACAATGGGGGAGGGGGGGGGGGCCGCCATCATTAAGATTGAAAGAAAATTTTGGGAGAGAGACCACCCCAGAGCCAGGCCCCAAGGGCTGGACAGGAGTCTCAGCCCCGGGGCGGGGTAGCCGTAATCGGTGTCGGAGTCAATGACCCGACGGCTTGGTTCGGGAGATCGGGATCGGGAGGACACGTCGGAATAGGTCCCGACCGGCGGAAGAGGCGGGCATTTTCCGCGAATGTTTTGAGATCACACCGGAACAGCTCCATGACCTTGGTCAGGACCATTCCATTGCTTCACTGATCATTGAGGTTTATTTGGTATTGAAGCGGGCCTCCATCTCAGCGAGGGCCCCGCGAAGGTCGGCGACGAGCCTCAGGCTCTCTCTCTATGTTCTCGGAGCTAAGGGTGTTGGTAGGATTAGAAGACATCTGGATTCTAAATCGTGAATTTTGGTAAGCAGCGTCTATTTTGGGCCCGGAGGCTGCCATCTGTTTTGGAGCTCGATATCAGCGTGAGAGTGGGAGGGAGGAGAGGGAGAGGAGGTGACCCTACCCGAGCCACTCACCTGTTTGCCATTTTTCACGGCCCGAGCCCAGGCATTAGCCGTGCCATCCATTTTTGCTTGTCTGGGCTTGTTGTTATTTTGCGCGTGTGCGGTGGCGGGTGGAGGCGCCTGTTGCCCCTTGATGTCACTCCCGCTGGGGGCGCTCGCTGCTTTGTCTCCGTGAGGTCGGCCTGACGTGGTGCGCCGTCCTTGGTGACCACGCCGGAGTGTCCTGGCTTTCCGTCAGAACGCCGTGTTGCTAAGGGCCCAGGCGCCTGGCCGTAGAGGTTGGCAACCGGAGCGGGCGGAATTTCCCCGCGCACTCACGGGAGTTGGTGCGTGAGCGAGTCCACATGGTGCACACTTAGGCTGACAGTCATGAGGGGCTGTGTGATGATAAGATCATTGACACCCGCTGTCGCGCTGCTGTTGACGATGCCCGAAGTGCCACTGTCGCCCACGTTGCGCCTCTTTCTCGTAGTCGATCCAAGGAGGGTGATGCTTCGAGTAAAACTAATTTAATATGCGTTGTATTTACACAATATTTACAATAGATAAAGGTGCAGTTCATTCATCAAACTCCGTGGTCGCTGCTCAGATATATCTCTCTCTCTCAACCTCTCATCGGCTCCCTCGACTCATTCTCTATATCTCAAATCTCTCTCGATGTTTCTCGATCAAACTCCCCCGGTCGACTCTCTACAAAAACCTGTCTCGCCCTCTGGCCCCTGCCGCTCCTCCTCTCACATTCCCGTCTTTTCTTCCCCGCGCGGGTAGGTAGCGACCCTCTCCCTCTTCCCCAATTACAGACTTGCCCCCCCGTTCGCAGGTTATTCCCTCTCCGCCCACTTCGAGAAAAAAACGGCGTCGCCGAAACCCAGTCACCGGACGGCTTTCCCAGCTCCCGCTTGGCAGCTTTGTTCGGGTCAAGCCGGTCTGTCCACGACTCAAGGGAGCGCCTTCCCACGCCACCCGGTTTCATGACAGGCCCGACACCCCCTCCACTACCGACACTTTTTGGCCACATAGGCCGCAGTTTTCACCATCCGGTTGGGGACAAGTGTCCGCACGGTGTCCAACGGTACCGCACTTTGCACAGCTGGAATGGTCTTCTTGTATCATCAGACGGCAACTTCTGAGGTTGTAGTGAACATACCGAGGCCCAGTCTGTCCGTCGAAGGTGAGCTGTGCCGCGTTGGAGGTGCCGTATTTTCGAATGTCAACGATCTTCCCGGCTCGCGATATATTCTTGTGTTGAAGGGACGCAGTGGTCTCATGATTTGCTACGGTGATAACACCCTTGCAAACATTGTCGGTTTGCTTGAGATTGCCCCGCATGAGAATGGAGCCTTTCGGGGAGGCAAGTTGAAAGCGCACAGGAGGCGATCTGCCACATCGGCATGTGGGGTGCCCGTGCAATGAGGTTTTGCTCCAATGAAGGAAGCAGAGTGAGAGCAGCTGCTGCCGCCTCACCCAGTATGCCCCTTGAGCGCTTCTCCCAACTCGCCGCATTGAAACACTTTCTCAGAGGGCCACCGGGGTCCTGGGTTTCAGGACGACTTGATAATCGCTTGGGTGCAATCTTGGAAGTGGCCTGGGTTTTCACTTCGGTTTTGGCTTAGGAGCGGAGCCGCCCTGAGACTTCTCTGCGCGCTGGACGCCGTTATGCTGGGTTGAAGAAGCCGACTCCGGTACCGTGGCGGAGGACGCCATCTTGACTCGTCGCCGGGAGCGGCGTTCCCCGAGCTTGGACAAATTTTCATGCCGGAGAGATTCCCCTGGTGGGGGCTCTTCAACTGGGTTGACCGAGACCGTGGTCCAAGCCATAGCCTCGGGATCGTAGCCTCGCTGAGCTTGCGGAGCGGTCATATTGGCTGGAAGGGCTCCCTTCTTATGGTCGCGCACCGGCGCAGCCGTTAGGCTTAGCGTCGGCGCCACGAGGCGTGAAAAGTAATTGGCCCTACATTGCCGAAAAAATGTCCCACCTGGATAAGAGTGGTGTCCGCGGAGTCCAGATGGCTTGCTGAGACGGGTCGCAGCAAAATTAGTGAGGGTCCAGATGATTTTCTTTTGCTATCGGCAGACATTGCCGGGGCCCATCCGCTGCACGTTCGTCGTCATCGCGCACTCGCAGCGCCTCTCTTCAAACGTGGAGCGCACCTATCGGCCAAGCTCGTTCTACTCCTTCCGCCACATTAGAATACTTGGAGTCTTCTTTGTTCAAGCTTGTCAGGTGCCGTAAATTGTATAACAATTTTGCTCAACCTTTCCCAGGTTACTCTGGAGGCAAATCTGTCACCTCAAACGACTCGCTACACTTTTTCTCAATGTCCCGAATCATCCGCGCGCGCGTGCGCAGTGGCATCGGCGCATCGATCGGCCAAGAACCGTTGGCGTCAAAACGACCGACTGAAACTCCCTAATAATGCTCGCGATGACTCGCTTTTTATTTGGCCAACTCTCGATCTATCTCTGTTGGAGGGGCACTGTGAGATCCTTTGTACATAAACTCGCAGCCCAGACGTCACGCCCTTGCGGTGGCACTGTTGTCGGCACGGCGCAGACGCTTTACGCGGATCTGGTTTCTGCCCCATGCTGACACCTGGTGTGGGCAAAAGCGGACTTGTTTCCACGCTTCGTTTTAACTTTATGGCCTCTTGCAGACAGCCAAGAAAACTTTTATGTTGCTCTACGGAGACGGCCGTTGTTGTTTTGTAGCGGATCCCGTTTGTGTTTCGTGTCGGTAGGTTGCAAGGGGTAAAGGTGAGTGTGGAGGAGTGACAAATCTCGTGCGCTGACATCTGGAGTTCCTAGTGAAAGTTGGCAAAAGGGCGCGAAAGAATATGAGAGAAAGGTACCAATGTTGCCAGCTAATGGAAAGCAGTCGCAGTGGTAAGCGCGAATACTGAGAACTATCACGCAAAGTATACAGTGACAACTTATCTTTGTAGAATGAACGTTTAGCTATTTCTAACATTATAATGAAGTAATGTACTCATTAAACTGTGTTATAAATCTTGATAGTCCTCCTCTAGCCATCACACAAAAAACACCCATAACGATTCTTCCGTCTTTAGCAACATCACGAATAATAAAAGTACTCTGTAAAGTAGAAGAACTGGGTAATCAGCTAAGTTTATATCTGTTATGGATAGTTTGTTTAATCACACAAATGTGCACTAAAACAAATTTTATGTCGTCGTAACCCCTTGAAACGTGCGCTGCTCTCCACTTCGACATTGATACGCTACACGCCGTGATCCTAACTAATCCCTACCTGATTCGGCTTCACAGTGTTTTCATCCTTTTCAAATATTGCGGAAGCCTCGACTGGCAGCCGTTCGTGCGCTGGCGCAACTCGAGCGTTGATGAAGCCTGTGCAGCAGCTCTCTTTGCTTCCAATATCCCGTAGAAAGTGCACTCCGATAATAAAAGCTTCCTCGCTCGTCACCAACTTGATTTAATGAGGTCGCCTGCTCTACCAGAAGAGACCACTGGACACGCATAGACATCACGTCGTCTTCTATCAAGGCAGAACCGGCTGTGAAACATTATTACGAGCTTTCATCATTGCTATATGGCACTCAGATAACAGTAAAAAGTACTCATGAAAAGATACCGAGAAGACAATATGCTTAATTATTTTTTATCACAGTTTAATCTTGCGTTGAGCTCCAATGCATTTGTCCCTAACAACGGTCCTATGCAACGGTTTGTGTTGCGCACAGTGTCATGTTGTGAAGCCATCACTTACGGGAACTGCAATAAATAAGCACATGTTTTTGTTAACGCATTCCTTCCCCGGGGTTGTGCCATTTTCAGCGCGAAGGAGAAAGCTACTACCACATCGACTTCACGCATCCCCTGGGACCCCTCTACTGGGCAGAGGTGCTCTACGTCGTCCAAACAACCCGCGACCTCATCTCTGCAGGACAGCTGGTGAGGAGGTCGAGAAGCGTGTCACAACTTAAAAAACGCGTCGCAAGTCCTGCGTAGCTTACTATAGCTCCGTAGCCAATGAGATTCCTGCATTAGTCGATAAGAACACCGAAAAGAACAAATAAGGAGGCAAGACTTTTTTATCATTTTCGTTCGGTGCCTGAAACGCTTTTCCGACCGGTGCGTTTACTGCGTACAAAAAAAAGTGGTCCCTCAATTTTCGCCAGCTGACGTCGCGAAAGCGCCACGCTTTCGCCAGCCGCGATCCTGGCGGTGTAACAGCAGCAGCGGTGGATCTGGCGGATGCCTGTTCCGCTGTGGGTCACTCTACCGCTTGACACACCCTGGAAGCTTCTGCGACCGGAAGTTGGGACGCCGCGATGACAGCGGCGCTGGCGTTCTCTGGTGCTTTTAGTTCCAGAACTTCGGGCGCCCAGCCGCCATAATCGCGACATCGCTTCACAGTCCCGGTTGTTTTATTACATCATTTGTTTGCCATTTGGGTACCATTTTCGATGCATGGGTGTTGAATAGGACGCTTAGCACACCAGTCGGAGATGCGTCTCGGGCAGGGTAACTGTCACCCTGCGTTTCATAAACTTTAAATTTACAACTTAAAAAATGGAAGATATGGCGAGTCCAGGACGTCTTATTCTTGCTTCACAGTCAATGAGGTTGCGGCATTTGTCGAAAAGAATGACGAAGACCCAATGACGAAGCAAGGAGCGTGAACAAAAACCACAGGGTCTCTTACGTTATCCCCTAAGACGTCTTGAAGGCGAAAGCCCAAAGCCCGATGCATTAAAGACAGAGACATGATTTACGGATGTGGCCATACCGCGTCGGACTACTGAACGTAAGGTCGCTGGTTCGACGCCAGCCGAGGAACAAGAGCGAAAAGTCTTTTCGGAAGAATTTAGCGCCTCCGCCCATTTTGGCACAACTAACGCCATCTCGTCGTCTAGTGGCGAACCGTGGGTGTTGGTACGTTGAAGGCTAGTTCCGTTTCTTAAATTCTGGATCAAGCGCGTGGTTAGAAATATCCATCCCCAAAGTTTCCCCTGCAAATCAGCTTGAAGCCAGCCGATACCGAAACCAAACCCTCACAACCCGCCGGAAGGACAACCCGCCTTTACACTGGAACACTCAGGCACGTGTCAATGACGATATTTGCGTCACTATTTTAAGTTACGACATGCCGGAGCTGATTACGGTCGGCGTTCCGCGGCTAGGCGGAAAAAGTGGTAGGCTTCCTTAGTGGCCAGGACAAGATGCTTTTCTTTGCGGTGCGGCATCAATGACGAATGATTTTAATTCTTGGTGCGAGTCAACGTGTAAGTAAAATCAAATAAACTTTAACCTAAGCTCCACCAGAAAAATTGAATGTTTGATCACTGTTTACATATCTGACAGGGAAGGTTCGCGAGTAGAATGATTAACCACAGAAGCTATTGGGGAGGAGATCAAACAGTCACGCCTCTAGCGGTACGCTTCAGCTTTGGGGACAACAAACCAAATTTTCTTGTGTTCTTGATTAGCGATATTGTCACAAATGACAAGTGATGAGGCGGCGAATGACTGAGTAAACTGAACGTTTAATGAATGGGGCGAACTTGTGCCCAAAAATAAAAGGAAAAAGAAAGATAACAACAGAGCGTCGCGGGCGTCGATGTCGGCGAAACCAAAGGATCGAGCGCTGGGGCGAGACTGACTCGACAAGGTCGCGGGTAGCTGCTTATCTACAACGCGTCACTATCTCGAAAGTTCGGCAAAGAAGGCTCGAGCGTCGCGCGCTCGGGGCGAGAATGACCTGGCACTTTCGAGAACAACAAAGCAGGTGGAAAGTTACGTCTTGTGCGAGAATGAACGCGAAGCTTCTAGAAGTTGGTGACCGAGCGTTGCTTTCTCGGTACTGCAGGCGGCATTATCCCCCCCTTTTAGAAGTGCATCGTCCCGATGCAACGCGAAAGGAAAACAGAAATGGCTAAAAATTAACGGTGAAACGAAATAAACATGCAGTGTCGCAATCCTAGCGCGCGTAGAACGGCTTGAGTCGAACTACGTGGACGACTTCGGGTCGTGGCCGGCGGCGTCCTGATGGTCGGGTTCCGTCGGGGAGCACCTCGTAGTTCAAGTCCCCGAGGCGGCGGATGACCTTGTAGGGTCCGAAGTAGCGTTTTAACAGTTTTTCGCTGAGGCCGCGGCGGCGAATGGGCGTCCACACCCACACCCTGTCTCCGGGCTGGAACTCCACGTCGCGGCGACGAAGGTTGTACCGGCGAGCGTCGACACGCTGTTGATCGTGGATTCGAAGGCGGGCTAGCTGGCGTGCTTCTTCTGCTCTCTGGCTGACCACATGGGCATCGTCGTATCCGTCATCCACAGGCTCATGGGGCAGCATCGCGTCCAGCATGGTCGTCACTTTTCTTCCATGCACTAGCTCGAATGGTGTGAACCCCGTTGTCTCTTGAGCTGCGGTGTTGTAGGCGAACGTGATGTATGGTAATACCTCGTCCCACGTCTTGTGCTCTACGTCGACGTACATGGAGATCATGTCGGCGATCGTCTTGTTGAGCCGCTCCGTTAGTCCGTTGGTCTGAGGATGGTACGCGGTGGTCCGACGATGGCTGGTGTGGCTGAGTCGAAGGATCTCTTGCGTGAGCTGGGCCAAGAACGATGACCCTCGGTCGGTTATCAAGACTTCGGGGGCACCATGTCGAAGGAGAATAGACTCGACGAAAAACTTGGCGACTTCCACCGCTGTTCCCGACGGAAGGGCTTTCGTCTCTGCGTACCGGGTAAGGTAATCCGTGGCAACGATTATCCAGCGGTTCCCCGACGTCGATGGCGGGAAGGGCCCAAGCAAATCCATTCCAATTTGCTGGAAAGGCCTAGGAGGGGTCGATATCGGTTGCAGGAATCCCGCAGGTCTCGTCGGAGGTTTCTTACGCCGTTGGCACTCGTGACATGACCGTGTGTACAGATGGACTGTTTTCGGGAGTCTCGGCCAGTAGTACTTGTCACGAATCCGGGCGAGCGTCCTGCTGTAGCCAAGGTGTCCAGCCGTCGGGTCGTCGTGGCATGCTTGAAAGATTTCTTCTCGCAGGCTGCCGGAACAACCAGCAGCCAGGCAGGGTTGCTCGTTCCGAAGTTCTTCTTGAAGAGCACGCCTCGCCGCAGAACGCACCTTCCACACTTAGGTCACGCTGCTTCCTCACTCACGCACAATCTCTCGGGTGCCGGCCTGAGGGTTGACTCTCGCATATGTGAGGACGTCAATTTCAGAATTTTTATTTATGATTACGGCCTTTAGACGCCTTTTGCCGTGCACAGAGCCAGTCCCCCGGAACCTTGAAGAAACGTTCGCAATCGTTGTATGGATCGGAACCGGACGGCCCGGAGGAGAAGAAGCGTACAGCCGTGCGGCCAAACGGGAGTTGCCGTTCATTTCAGAATACATTAAGACCATGTCCACTTTTTCTGCGACTGCGTATCTTAAGTTCATTGGGGAAGCCATATCGCAGCACTGTGTGTGTGTTACTCTGAAGATAGCACAGCTGAGCTTACAAGTGAACCAGTCCGTCGCACGCTAACAGCATTGAAACGTAAGCTGAAGCCAAGAAGATGTCCTTGCACTAGGACGACTACGGATCGACAGTCACAATAAAATGTCGGAAGCAGAACGAAAATTGTGTGCTGGTCACAGTTATGAGTGAATGTAAGTTTCATACTCCAAGAAATGCATCGCTCTTTGATTATTTGTCCTGGTTTGAGGCTGCTCTACGTTTTCAAATAACTCAAGACACTATTCGTCATCTATACCGGCCTACAAAGCAAAGCAACTTGTCATGGCCGCTAAGGTGACTTTTCACTTTTGCCATCTATACTTCGTTTCGCCTTAAGTCCAGACGCAGCCGACGCTACAAGATGGGACTAATCAGACAACGTCAAAAGCGAACAATCATGGTGGTCGTCATGTTTCAGGACGTGTTCTATTATCCCTAAACCAATCATAAATAAGAAAGGCCCCGGGACGTGCGCTTTTGGCGCTGCCTGAGTGGTGCCATTAACTCGTAGCGTCGGCTGCGTATGGACTTAAGCTTAAACGAAGTATTTTCGCGGAACGCCGACCGCAATCAGCTACGGCAGGCTGTCACACAACATCGTGACGCAAATATCGTCATTGACACGTGCCTCTCCGGTGTAAAGGGGGTTGTCCCTCCGGCGGGCTTCGCGTGTTTCGTTTCGGTATCGGCTGGCTTCAAGCTCGTTTCCAGAGCAATTTTTGGGGATGGATATCTCAAACCACGCGCTTGATGCAGAATTTAAAAAAAAAAAGTGATTATCCTTAAACTTATCCTTAACACTGATGTGATTATCCTAAAAATGTGATTATCCTTAACGCTACTTTCACAATACAAACGTGTGTCCTAGAGCTAATAATTAAAATGTGATTTAGTATTTTTGTTAATTACTTTTTACCTGCATTTTTTTGTGGAACATTTTGTCCCATTGGCCGTGTAACTCATCTGCATACACCGTATCTTTGTAGCTTTCTCAACCTTTCTTTAAAAAATCTGCATGTAAAGAATAAAACAAGCACCATGTATATTACATATTAGATGCATTTTCTCAATGTAAACACACGCGTCAGTTTACTGTTTGTCCATATGGTTGTCTACCATATTTTTCCTCTCCGATGGCGTATAAAAGACATTGTTTTCTACTACCTCAATTTAATGTCCCTCCAATTAGCCATATTTCGCTCAATATGACTTGGAGCACAGCATCAACATTTTGTTTTTGTTTTATGTGTATATTACGTGCCCACAATAACGAATTGTCTTGGATCACTTCAACATTCTGTTTGTACCTGTCTTTTGTACGGTATTGTTTTATATGTAAGCGCATGCTTTTTTTTTTTTGCTAGGTAGGTTGAGATTTTAATTATTTTTAATGGGTACGAAGTGTGTGTGTTTTTGTTAATATTTTTGAATGAAGGTGCAGTTTATTTGGTTTTCCACACCGACACACAAGGAGAATGCTGCTTTTATGCGTCAGGCATATATCTGTATTATGTTGATCTATATTTAATACGTGTGTATGTATGTACTCTTTGTTATGTGTGCATAGTATGCGTTGCATGTATTGCACACATAGTGTGTATGCATTTGTCGATGTTTTCGACAGCTATTGGAGCAGCCAAAATGCGCTCGACCACCCAAGCTAAGTCTGCCTTGCCCCGCGGACACCGAAGTCGGCACCTGGCAGAAAGCGTCCAGTCAGAGTGACGAGCTTTGCGGAACCGCGAGGCTGCACCTGTCCACGTACAGGGACCTCAAGTTCGCCTACCCGTACCTGCTCGCCGAGATGACACACAGGTAGGAACTTATGCTTGGGGTACCGTGTTTTGATGAACTTTTATATTCATCAAATTCGTGGGCGTTAGATCGGGGCGTGGGAGCGGAATGTTCTTATGGGCCGGTTACTATACCCCGTTTCAAGTCCGACCGCGGTCATTGCCTCTATCCGATGGGGTCAAGCGGAGCCAACAGTGCTTCATGACTGCGCTCGTTGTCTATGCGAGTTTTCTTTCACCTGCCAAAACAATTACGTGGCGTGACCCCATGACGTGACGTCACGTCATCATGTTGCGTAACTTTACAGAGCATCTTTAAATGCTACGCTCTTCGAGTGCCTTTGAGATTACGTTGGAGTGTAGCGTGGCACTGCAACGTCATCCCAGACACGAAAACGTTAAGAAGTGGCCCTGTAAAGGCGATTTAATTAATTCATAAACCTGTGCAAATATCCCAAGCAGCACACATTTGGCCAATTATTGGCTATGCCTGGCAATGGTCATTTGGCCAGTGGTCAGACAGTGTCGAGCCATTGGCCAATGACTGGCCTTTCTCGGGCCATTGGCCAATGGCCACTGGCCATCAGCCATAGGCCAAACATTCGCCGATGAATTGCCACTCTTTGGTCGTTGGCTAGAAGACCATTGCCAGCCATTGGCCAATGCTTAGCGAAATCCGTGCTGCTGGGGATATCTGTGTACTTCACAAATACTTTGTCTTATTTTTCCGTGCTCCCCTTCCTTGTCTTATCCCCCCTCCCTTTTTATCTTGTCTGTCCACACTCTAAAAAAGGGTGTAAAAGGGTGTATTCTTACACCCTTTGTCCACATGATACACCCCAAAACTTCAATTCGACGTACAGCGCCCTACAGTCGAACAGACGGCCCCAAAGTTTACGTGAAGCTTGATAGCCGTGTGGTACAACTTATTAAAATAGCTAATTTTCGTCTTATTGGCTACAAAAAAAATAATCGGGGTTTTCTTGGCCCTACTGTAAAAATTCGGCGTTTTCTTTATGTGGTCTTTGATACGTACTTTAGCTATTGAAAAAGTTATAAAAGTTATATCTACCGTTATCAAGCCCCTGGTAAAATTTGGGGCCGTCTGTTCGACTACAGCGCGCTGTAAGTCGAAATGAAGTTTTGAGGTGTCTAATATGGGAAAAAGGATAAAACGATTCACCATTTTACACCATTTTTTTTAGAGTGCACAAAAAAAAAGGATTCATAAGAATATCGGAACTTTGAGGCAGGTCATGCGCCGTCATTTATTTCAGCACAAATATTAGAACCTCCAGCGCTGCACCCCAAAGTTAGACAGGCGCTGACGGTCCGCGCATTCATCTCGCGCATGCTGACGGCGGCAGAAGCTTGGCCACCATGACTCGGAGCAGACCCGTGCTGCTCTCGGAGGCGACCTTCGTTGGACAGGGAAAGTGGAGCGGCTACTGGGACAGGCGCCCCACGCCCAGCTGGAGGGGGCTCCGAAGGGCGCTCGCAGGTACCGTTCCTCGGCAGAGCCCTTGGTGATGTGCACTTCACACAATACATACACCGGGTCTGGGAAAGAAGAGAGTTAAAACGGTAAAGCCGCGGCCACACTGCTAATACATTATACAAAAGACTGTCTACAGACACTATCTTCTTCCCGTCTACGACGGTCCCATTGGTCATACTGCAGACATGTTCAAAGCCTACACAAAGATGCTTCCAATATGCGTAAGGCGTGCCCGTAGATATCATCATCTCTGCAGCGATGTCTTATCTATAACTGTGGCTTAAGTGAAAGAAGAAAGGACTTAAAAGGCTCAAGTGAAAGAAGAAAAAAAGACAGGCTGCATCAGATGCCATCTGTCCCTTTTCTATTTTTCGTCCACTTAACGTTTTCTTCCTGCTCTTTCTCACTCTCAGGGTTACTATACGAGGGGCGTTAATAAAGTTTGTATCATTAACAGGGGGTAGAAGCTGAGCTAGTTGGTGGTACATATTACAACGGTTAAACCAATTCGTAGTCGGATTTCAGCCATAGGCTGAAAAAGATCGCCACAAGGCAGGGCGTCAAAGTAGTGTGCTCGGCACCCAACAAAGGGTACGCCATGTGCCGGAAGGTTAATCTAGGGGAGGCCAACAACACCGACACCTGCAACACCAAGCATAAGAATAAGTACGTCCAATGCGAAAAGGGAGTAGTTTACAACATTCCACTGTCATGTGGGCGTGTGTATATTGGACAAACGGGAAGGTGCGTGAACGATCGAGCACGTGAGCATGCAGCAAACATAAGAGCCCTAGCAGGGCCGGGCCATTTAGCTGCTCATTGTCGAGCATGCACGTGCGAGGCAAAGCTTGAAATGGGAACCATCTTGGCTCACCACAAAGACCAGCTCGCCCGCGAGATACTTGAGGCCTTGGCCATCGAAGATAAAGAAGAAAACTGCGTCAGTTCACCATCTATTGCCCTACAGGCAAGCGAAAAAAGATTCCTTCGGCAAACCAGTATTCGAGATGGCACAGAAAGATCAAGTAGCAAGAACATGAAGGCAATAATAGAGGAGCAATAACACTAAATGATGGAATAAGTTCCGAGAAGGTAGCCACAACGCCAGGAGACAAAGAGAAGAAAACGAGAATCAGTATTAAATAGTTGGTAGTCCAGCGATAGCCTGTCTTCACTCCTTTCTTCCTATTTTCGTGGTTCAGCTGGTTTAACCGTTGTAATATGTACCACCAACTAGCTCAGCTTCTACCCCCTGTTAGTTATCTTTCTAGTTATCTGAGCACGCCTAGCCTTAATTTCAACCTTCTGAAACCGGAGGCCCTATGCCTCTGTATTGCAACTTCCATCTGCCAAGCAAGACTGCTCTCTCGGAGCATACAAAAAAAGATCCTCCTGGTTGAAGTGCAATCCTTCTTTGGAGCGGTAAAGCCATCCCAGGGGCACGCTCAACGAGTGTCTAAGATCCTCAGGTCCGAAAAGTGGCGGCAGGTCCGCCTCCTTACCGATGTTCTGCGAACTAGGTGTCCTACCTACAACTGGTTTTCCAACCACATCGCAAGGACAAGGTATACGACGGAGAACCTATGGATTCAAAGTTTCCTCCCGATCTGGCGTCACCTCTTGGCAGCACATCGACTAGCCAAGGAACTTGAGAAGAAGCATCCGATCCAGGTGATCGGCAATGTAGAGATTTCCACAACAGCAAGACAGGTGCTGGAAAAAGGGCCTAAGTTCGCCATAGCTCCCAAGCTCGAGAGAGTGGACAACGTTGCTCTCGTAAGGAAGATAGCCGCCAAGGCCCCCCAAGAGAAAGGCCCTCAAATCATAGATGAGGGCATCCAAGCCTTTGAAAACCTCAAACACCAGGGAAAGGCAAAGGTGAGCTTCGGATCTACCATTCAAGAGTTACGAAGGAAAGACCTTAAACTTTGCGTCTCGGACAAAGAAGGAGGTTTTGTGGTTCTGAATTCAAACATCTATGAAGAAAAGGCCCAACAAGCGATTAATAAGAATTTCATCAAGGTAGACGATAAACGGGCAAAAGCAGCAAAAAGAACCATCATTGACCTGTTCGACCAAAATCAAGCCAGCCTTTGCACCAAGATCAAAGGAGCGGCAAATGGCCAGCTTTCGGTGTTTTTCTCCGCCAAAACTCACAAGGAAGGCATTCCTTTTCGGGCCATAGTCTCCGAAAGGACGACGTGGCAAGCATGTGTTTCCAGGTTTCTGGCACAACACCTCTCAAAAATACATATTGAGGATCCCTTCCGGATTCCCAACTCAGAGCAAGTAATAACTTATCTTGAAGAAAAAGGAAGTAGTATTGTCTCGGGGTTTTCCCTGGACGTACAGGACATGTACTACTCCATCCCTCAAGCAAGGCTGCTGCACGTCCTCAGAGATACCATTGAAAATCAAGGCCTTGCGAAGTTCCAAAATGGAGCAGGTGTTAGCGTAGATACCTTCTTGGAGGTTTTAAGGGTGTATCTTTCCGCAACGGTAGTGACTTACCAAGATCAGCACTATGTCCAGAAGAGTGGAGTGTGCATCGGGTCCAAAGTGGCACCGTATTTGTGTGACGTCTTTTTAGGCGCGTCTGGGGTTGCTATACAGCAAGGTTTGAAAGATCCACGGGTTGCAGTTATTTTTCGGTATGTTGATGACTTTCTTATTTTATGTACCTCCGAAGTTGATGAAACATCAGACGGATGCCTTAACACCACTCTTAGGGATTTTCAAGCAAATTGCATGGGCCTCACCTTTACATACGAGCTTCCCGCTGATAAGTGTATCAGGTTTCTGGATTTGGCCTTGGACTTCCAAAATGAACACGTTTGTTGGAGGTACGAAACGCGATCGGGGAAAGGGTTCCTTCCCTTTGACTCTGAACATTCGAAACATGTAAAGCAAGGGGTCGCCACCACAGCTCTCACAGCTAGCCTCAGGAAAACGTGTTCACATCAGATGGGAAGAAGCTTCGGGACCCAAATCTCCAGACTTCATGAGGCCGGATATCCGAGACCCTTCTTGGCCTCCATCTGTGAAAAACTCTGCCAAAACATCAAGAGATCCAGCCGAAAGGATGACTCTAACACACGAAAGAAGATTCCTAAATCACCTTTCGCGGTGGTTCCGTATATTCATGGTGTCACCCATAGGCTGAAAAAGATCGCCACAAGGCAGGGCGTCAAAGTAGTGTGCTCGGCACCCAACAAAGGGTACGCCATGTGCCGGAAGGTTAATCTAGGGGAGGCCAACAACACCGACACCTGCAACACCAAGCATAAGAATAAGTACGTCCAATGCGAAAAGGGAGTAGTTTACAACATTCCACTGTCATGTGGGCGTGTGTATATTGGACAAACGGGAAGGTGCGTGAACGATCGAGCACGTGAGCATGCAGCAAACATAAGAGCCCTAGCAGGGCCGGGCCATTTAGCTGCTCATTGTCGAGCATGCACGTGCGAGGCAAAGCTTGAAATGGGAACCATCTTGGCTCACCACAAAGACCAGCTCGCCCGCGAGATACTTGAGGCCTTGGCCATCGAAGATAAAGAAGAAAACTGCGTCAGTTCACCATCTATTGCCCTACAGGCAAGCGAAAAAAGATTCCTTCGGCAAACCAGTATTCGAGATGGCACAGAAAGATCAAGTAGCAAGAACATGAAGGCAATAATAGAGGAGCAATAACACTAAATGATGGAATAAGTTCCGAGAAGGTAGCCACAACGCCAGGAGACAAAGAGAAGAAAACGAGAATCAGTATTAAATAGTTGGTAGTCCAGCGATAGCCTGTCTTCACTCCTTTCTTCCTATTTTCGTGGTTCAGCTGGTTTAACCGTTGTAAGAAGGTCAAAGCTACTGGCGCGAGCGCATAACTTCGTATATAGTTTCGTTTTCGTGAGAACGCATGCATATGATCTGCGAGATCCCACCCTATTCTCGCGCCAGCAGCTTTGACAGCGTTGTACACTAAGAATCAGACATAGGTTGGGTTTACATGAATGCGATCATAGCGCATCGAATCGAACAGGGACCAATCACACGCACACTTTCTTCCTGCTTCTTCCTCTTCTACCCATCTACTGCCAATCAAAATAGTTAAATCTCGATTCGATGCGCAGCGGTCGCATCCATGTAAACGCAGCCATAGTATAGACGATTGCAACCAAGGCGACTGGCTGCCGCTATGTCTCTGCTTGTGCGGGAAAGTCCGCGCCAATTCAAGCTTGCAACAGCTATCTTCACGCGCACGCTGCAGGGGGCTTGCGCGAATGGGGCACCAGTCGGGGCGCCATGCTTGCAATCTATTAGGACTACAAACTTTTTTTACGTAACCTCACACCAGGGCGCAGTTGATGTACCCTCGACCCGGTGCATTTTTTTTATTGTCCGCTTACATAGGGCATGCAACCGCCCAATTCTATACTTACGACCACGCCATCTGAGCGCTCCCTGTGGAAGAGCCTTCTCCCGGCTGAGAGCAAAGTTTTAGCGCCGCCTAGTGACACATGATTAAATCAGCGGACAACGTTGGGAAACTGTTGAAGAAAACAGAAGACAGGAAAGACGCTGAACTCACAACTCAATGTATCTTCGAAAGAGAAGAAGAAAGAAAATGACACAGAAAACACAGGCACGTGCAAATGGCTAGCGAACTCCGGAGTACGCTCCAGAGCGCGAGGCTATAGCTGTAGACATTCAGCGCTTTAAAAAGGATACTTCTTTTTGTGATAAAGCCAAGGATGGCTGACTCACACAGCGCTCCCCTAAACCTTGTATAATAAACGCCTCATAAATTTCTCTGGTAAGTTTTTGTTCATGTAGTCCAACATTGGCTAATACTAATATTATTGGTAGATTTCGGGAAAAACTTACCAGAGAAATTTATGAGGCGTTTATTATACAAGGTTTAGGGGAGCGCTGTGTGAGTCAGCCATCCTTGGCTTTATCACAAAAAGAAGTATCCTTTTTAAAGCGCTGAATGTCTACAGCTATAGCCTCGCGCTCTGGAGCGTACTCCGGAGTTCGCTAGCCATTTGCACGTGCCTGTGTTTTCTGTGTCATTTTCTTTCTTCTTCTCTTTCGAAGATACATTGAGTTGTGAGTTCAGCGTCTTTCCTGTCTTCTGTTTTCTTCAACAGTTTCCCAACGTTGTCCGCTGATTTAATCATGTGTAACCAGTACCAACTAGCCCAACTTACCACCCTTCTACCGCCTAGTGAGTTGCGTTCTCACTAGGCCGCACAAAATCTCAGCCCTCCGACCTCGTCTATTATCCGTGGGTGCGTGCCAGCTGATCGCGATTTCTGGTTTCAAGGGCGTTCACGCTGTAAAATGTTTTTCCCTATGTAAAGGATACTGAAGGAGTCCAATTAGTTAATTAGTTTGCTTTTATTTTACAGGGCGATACAAGGAGACGCCAGGCTCTTTAAATCGACCGGAAAATGCGGTTTCTTAACCTACCGCGCTACGACTTTGTGCAGTGTTGCCCACAGATGGTGCCTTTTTTTTGTAAATTTTGCAAAGAATTTACCTGAGGAAAAAGTAAAGAAAGAAAAAGGCTTAGCTCCTTTGGAAACGCAGCGACGCCACCGGTCTTCAAACAACACGGCGCCGTTTCGTACGGGAGACAAGAGATGGCGCAAGCGGTCGAAACGCCAACTGCTGCCAACGAACGAGCATACGACGCCGAGAGGCGGCGTCTTTTCTTTAGCAGGCGATCTTTTCGAATCAAAAGCGGCGCGAGCGTTTTTCATATCAGTTGTTGTTTTTGTTTTTGAGACTGTCGCCGCCTGCGGAACGCGCGCCGCTTTTGATTCGAAAAGATCGTCTGCTAAAGAAAAGACGCCGGCTCTCTGCGCCGTATGCTCGTTCGTTGGCGGCGTTCGTTGCGCCATCTCTTGTCTCCCGTGCGAAACGGCGCCGTGTTGTTTGAAGACCGGTGGCATCGCTGCGTTTCCATAGGAGCTAAGCCTTTTTCTTTCTTTAGTTTTTCCTAAGGTAAGTTCGCTCTTTGCAAATTTGACAAAAAAAAAAATGCACCATCTGTGGGCAACGCTGCATAAAATCGTAGCGCGATAGGTTAAGAAACCGAATTTTCCGGTCGATTTAGAGAGCCTGGCGTCTCCTTGTATCACCCTGTGGTTTGCGCAGCCAACACCAGATGGTATTGCCTGAGACCGCGCGCCGACAACACCATAGAGGCAACACAACCTGGTGCAGCGCGGAAAAGACGAAAAAAAAATACGGAGTTCCAAGCCCTGCCACGAGGCGCCACTGAAACTCGGCCCTCCTAAAGCCACTCTATCCTGGGAAATGTTGCGCCCTTCATTGTAGAGACAATGCTCGAGGCACGTGCCGCGCGCCACTTCTGGGAGATTCAAGGCGTCTGAAATCTAGCTCTGTGCTGCGCAGTGCCGCCATGATCTTCCCAAGGGCTGCACGTTGCACGCGCCTCGAGCATCAACGAACCTTGCGCTACTTTTGAAACATGAAGGAGCTTTAGGCCCTCTGGGAGGTGCGTGCTGGAGTGTTTCCAGATGGAGTGGTCGAGAGTATATAGTTGGTCGTGTTCGGAGCTAGCCTCGAACCAGGAGTAGTTAGTTCCGCGCCGCCGCGGAGG
This sequence comes from Ixodes persulcatus, assembly GCA_013358835.2. Taxonomy (NCBI): domain Eukaryota; kingdom Metazoa; phylum Arthropoda; class Arachnida; order Ixodida; family Ixodidae; genus Ixodes; species Ixodes persulcatus. The sequence goes on from JABSTQ010000517.1 coordinate 19,813, forward strand.
GCGCTGAGGTGTGAGGTCCCTCCTCGGCGGCCATGGTGTCGGTGGCGTAGCGTGCTCGTCTTTTTCATGGTGTGGTTGTGTGGTGCTGGTGTGCGGCCAGTGGCTGGCCTCGTGTTTTTTTTTTGCTGCTCTGTCGATCACAGGTTCCACCATCGTGCACGAAGGTGAGCCTTAACCCGAAGAAGAAGAAGAAGAAGAAAGAAAGCACAAATTTATGAACTCTGGTGACTTGGTGGTGGCGTGGCGGTGGTGAGATACAAAAAGAAGCGGTGAGCGAGGGAGTGCGGGACCACCGCTGGGAGAAACCACCGGAGCGGTCAGTTTGGTAGGGATCGCATACTTAGGCGCCATCTATCCCCGTGCGAGTGAAGTGCGCACGGTGCGCCGAACATAACGTGGCCGCCACGTCGGACAGAGAGTCATCACGTAAAATTTGTTTCTTCTACCGTGGGTACAACAAAAAGCGGTGAGCGAAGAAATGCGGGACCACCGCTGGGAGAAACAACCGGAGCAGTCGGCTTGGGAGGGGCCCAATACTTGGGCGCCATCTATCTCCGTGCGATTGAAGCGCTCGGTGCGCCGAACAAAATGTGGTCGCCGCGTCGGACAGAGAGTCATCCCCTAAATGTTTCTTCCACCGTGGTACGGACGCACAGTAGAACAAGCGCAAAAACAGCTGTGGTGCACCCTCAGCCTCGCGCTTCTTGTTCTAACATCTCTGTCACGCTCACTGCAAAAGCTAATTGTTGTATGTATGTTTATACAGCCGGAAGTTAGTCTGCCTCAGTGAGTGTCTGGTGTCTCCGCTGTAGATGAGATATTTAGCCAGTGTGGTACAATCGCTAACCTGGGGTCTTTAACGTGCACCATGCAGTAGTGATACACGACCGGAAGCTGGTACAATGCTCATCCAGATCGAAACGGGCAGGAGTGGGGATTAAACCAAGTAGTCCCACTCAATAAGCTACGCTTCAGAGTGACGACACTTGACCACATTGTGGCTTAAAATCATAGTTGCCAGTTACAGTATCTTAATCTTTATCTGAAATCACAGGAATCGCTTTGCCGTCCTCCAAAGAGATATTTAAAGGGGCGATGCAACAATTTTTGTACTTTGCGCAAATACCGCTTAAAACAGATCCCTGACGTTAATGACCTATAAAACACGCGTTCGTTTTTCACCCCACGCAATAGAAGTCCCAGTAAAAAATTAATGAAAAACGAGCAGCGTTCACCCCCTTAACTCGCCGCCAGAAAAAGCGGCCACGTGATCTGGAGCCGATTATATGCCGCCAATGTTGATCATAGCCACGGGCTGGGGTTGGCAAAGCACAGGACACGCGCTGAGTTCCAGACATTGTTATGGCTCGGCTATTATCGTCGTTGCAGCGATTGGACACGGGCCACTACCCGAATGCTTCTCGAGCTAGTAATTATCTCGAGCCCAAATCGAGTGCCACGCAATGCTCGGGCCCAATCTATGAACAGCATTCAAATATCGTCATATGGGTGTACCGCGATCCCCACTTTACGTCATAAAATTTTGCGAAGGAGTGATTGAATGAAAATGATTGCTTTTGTATCTAAAATTACACCGCAACAATGGCGTTTTTGGCCAGTGGCGTTGCGTGCGAGTAACCTTGAGTCCCACTAGTGCCAGTAAGCTCGTGTAAAGTGAAGAACATTCTAATTGAATACCATTGCACGCCCCTTTAAAGGGGCGATGCAACAATTTTTGTAATTTGCGAAAATACCACTTAGAACGGATCGCTGATATTAATGACCTATGAAACACGTGTTCGTTTTTGACCCCATGCAATAGAAGTCCCAGAAAAAAATTAAAGGAAAACGAGCAGCGTTCACCCCCTCAACTCGCAGCCAGAAGAAGCGGCCACGTGACCTGGAACCGATTATATGCCGCCAATGTTGATCATATTCACGCGCTGGTGTTGGCAAACCACAGGACACGCGCTGAGTTCCAGACATTGTTATGGCTCGGCTATTGTCGTCGTTGCAACGATTGGACACGGGGCACTACTCGAATGCTTCTCGAGCTAGTAATTATCACGAGCCCAAATCGAGTGTCCACGCAATGCTCGGGTCCAATCTATGAACAGCATTCAAATATCGTCATATGGGCGTCCCCACTTTACTGCGATCCCCACGTTACGTCATCAAATTTTGCAAAGGAGAGATTGAATGAAAATGATCGTTTTTGTCCTTGAAATTACACCGCAACAAAAGAGTTTCTTGGCCAGTGGCGTTGCGTGCGAGTATCCTTGAGTCCCACTAGTGCCAGTAAGCTCGTGTAAAGTGAAAAACATTCCAACTAAATATCGTTGCACAGCTCCTTTAAACAGTTCGCGATAAAGCAAAGCAATATTACATGAGCTTCCTAACACCAAATCAAATGCTGAAGCTGTTGCACTTTTGAAACATGCCGATCGGCAGTTGCGTCTGATCTGCAAAAGCTCCAAAATGGCAGCGCCCACAACAATGTCGGGGAGCGGAGTGCGAATACTCTAAGCGCAGCTCGTTTAGTGGCTCTAGTGTGCGCTAGCCCACTCCACGACCAACTCTATACTTGCGACCACGCCATCTGAGCTCTCCCTATGGAAGAGCCTGCTCTCGGCTGAGGGCTGAGTTTTAGTGCCGCCTAGTGAAAGGCGTTCTCACTAGGTGGCACAAAAACTTGGTCCTCCTACCTCGTCAGGTTTTTCTGTTATCAGTGGGTGCGTGCTAGCGGATCGAGCTTTCTGGTTTCAAGGGCGTTTACGCTGTAAAATGTTTTTCTCTATGTAAAGAATACTGAAGGAGTCCAATTCGTTAGTTAGTTTGCTTTTATTGTAGTTTGCGCAGCCAACACCACATGGTGTTTCCTGAGACCGCGCGCCGCCAACACCATAAGGCGAACACAACCTGGTGCAGCGCGGACAAGACAAAAAAAAAAAAAAAAACGAGTTCCAGGCCCTGCCACGAGGCGCTGCTGAAACTCGGCCCTCCGGGGGGTGCGTGCTGGAGTGTTTCCAGAAGGAGTGGTCGTGTGTTAGTATAGAGTTCGTCGTGGCCCACTCGGCCACCGATTCCCCTCGCTGACTGCGGGCATCCAGGCATCTGACACTCTAACATCAACGAGCTTGAGTAAACTTAGAGTGGTAAACCAGCTGCCAAAAATGGCACCCCCCCCCCCGCCCCCCGGTTGCCACCATCTTGACCGTTTGCCACATTAGTGATCACGTGACTTTAAAATGGCTGCGCCCATAGGTACGACAGATCAGATTGGCCAGATTATGGTAAGCAGGGCCACGGTCCAATATTTACTTGATCTCACTCTAGGGTAAAATTTCTGTACATTGGCGTTCGAAAACCTACCCGCGTCCAGTTGCTCTATCAGTCTTGTCACGTGACATGACCCACTCTAGTAACGCGGATCCATTCGAGTAACATTCAACGCAGCCTCAGAGGGCCGAGACCTGGCCAATCTGGCCAAGACTGGCCGAGATCTGGCCAATCTGATCTGGCCCACCTCTGGGCGCAGCCATCTTAACGTCACCTGATCACTAATGTGGCAAACGGGCAAGATGGCGGCAAGCGGAGGGGGGGGGGGGGGGGGGGTGCCAATTCCGCTGCAAGCCCTGGGTTGCGGTTTACCGCTCTAAATGATACTCAAGCTCGTTGCCTAACATCTGGCGCCTTTTTTTCACTTTTACGTGGCGTTCCTAGCGGCCCACGGCAGCAAATGCACATCAAGCTATTCTTGAACACGTGTCGTCATCTGTATTTTATATTAAGAAACTGCAACTTGCCGTAACTGAATGGGGAAAGTTTGAGGCCTAATAACGTTCTTCACGTGTAATATATCAATAAAAAATCTCTGAAAAATCTAATATCGAAGGATGCTTCGAACTTTAATGTCTTATAATTTTTATAAGTTGACGTGATTCCGTTTTTATAACACGATAAAGTAATATCATTGTAAACTCTAGCTTTTATTTTAAAATGTGCATTAGCTGTATAGTTCGTTGATTACCTTTTTAATTCATTACATCAAACAGACCGTTTACGCAATATATCGTGGACGATGGAACGTTATAACTAGATGAATATTTTTTTTTAATATTAGAGAGTGTGGTTTCTTAAAAGCTGAAAAATAAACTAATAACTTCTAATAATTGTAATATTGAGACATTAAAATATAGCTCTAAAACTGTTATTTAATTTGTCAATAACGTTATGACTCTAGGATACATAGAAAAAAGTTATAAACCGTCAAAAAAAGGACCAAAACGTCATGCACGGTGGGGTTGGACCTTAACATTAAGCCATCTTTGGGCACGAAGCGACCCAAGAATCCGAGATCTCGCCAAACAATGACGAAGCACTTGTTTCCGATCCCAGCTGAGCTGAGTTCATGTCTAATATCATGCTCAGAGTACGTTCCCAAATATTGGCAAAGGTGCAGCAGCTAATACATGGCGCGTACTTTTGAAAAACACTTATTGTCTCGCGATGCATGGCGTCCGTTTGTAGTACAATAGTTTCCAATACTGCCAAGGTGAGATTTCTTCATCACTCCGTCAAGTGCCATAGGTTAACAGTGATTGGCAAAGTGGTGAACGCATGCACACGCGGACCATTTGTGTCGGCAGAATGCAACTTTATATACTTCCTTGTCATTAACGAACACAGGAGTACAAAGGAACCATTGAATTACAAAGTATCGTAAAATCCCGAAAGGTCGCCCATCCAAGGTGCAAAGAAATAAAAAGCAATACAGGGTGAACGTATTTTCAACAATATTATTTAAATACAAACGGGATTGACCAGTACCATCTAGAAGACAAAGCTTGCCCATAACGACATTATTGGTGGTTCTCCGCCCGACCCACCCCGAGCGGCAAACATGCTGAAACTAAACGAAAGTCGCCGCCAAGTGAGAGACGCGTCCGTCTTGGTGTCAGTGCGTACTATAGTTTTTTTTTTGTTTTGTTTTGAATACCTAAGTCGGGACACAGCCGAAGCTACAAGCTAATGGGACCAATCAAACAGCATAAAAAGCGCAAGTCACCGGTCCGTCCGTGTACATGTTTAGTTCACCAATGATTGAACACGTACAGAAACGCGATGGACATGACCTTGGTACGCTTCTGACGTTGTTTTCTTGGTCCCATAGTCGCGCTCGTTGTTAAATGCCCCAAGACGTGCGGCTAACGATGCTCACGCAAAGTAGGTGGCGCTGCGTAGGTGACATTTGGGGAGAAACTGCGCAGGCTTTATCTTGTAGGTTGTATCGGATTGACAGAACTAGAGCCACTAAATGAGCTACGCTTAGAGTATCAGCACCATGTTCCCCAATATTGTCGTGGGCGCCACCATCTTTGTGCTTAGTACGGAGCAGACGCAACTGCCGATCGTTATTATTCAACAGTGCGACCTCCTTCTTAGCCTTAGATTCGGTGTTAGTAAGCTCAGGTAATATCGCTTTGCTCTGTGGCGATCTGTTTAAACATTTGTGGAGGACAGGAAAGCGTTTCCTGAGATTTCAAATAAGGCTTCAGGTAAGTGGCAACCATGCTTTTAAAGTATACGTAGCAGAGCGCGTTGAAAACTACAGAATACACAGACAGAATAAAACACACGAAGAACGAACACAGACACACACAGTTCTTTCAATGAGCAACAAACATTTATGAAATGCCCATGACGCTACGACAATGAACTTCAAAGGATTGAAAGAAAGAGAACGAAAAATTATACAAAAATAAAGGAAACGAAAAGGCTCAAATTTGAAATAAAACTAAATTGCTCAAAATTTTAAAATACCAAATTAAAACGATCGGACACATCCTGGAAATTAACCACTGAACAAAGGGAAAAAGGAAGAAGAAAGAAAGGAACATTTCAACGAACATTTCATAAATGTTCGTTGCTCATTGAAAGAACTGTGTGTGTCTGTGTTCGTCCTTCGTGTGTTTTATTCTTTCTGTGTATTCCATGCTTTTAAGCCCCAAGATGGGTATGTGTCATTACTTTAAAGCGTAGCTTATTTACTGGCACTAGAAAAAGCGTGAGATAGAGCGAGGCAGCTGTCTTCCGATGCAAGGTAATCCGGTCGTGGCGTAAGTTGTCGCTGCCGAAGCGGCCGAGGTCAGGTCTTGCCCTCATTCCGTTAGATGCCAGACGTAAACAGTGCCTGCTTCGGTGTAAGGACGAGGCCTCGGACCTTCCGAATCGATGAAACGGAGCTTCATACCTTTCCCTGCTGTTAACGAAACGTAAAAAAGACAAATGAGTAATTAACTTACTCTAATGTTGGTCAATGGTTGTTTTAATGAAAGTGAGCTCGAACTCTGGCACGCAGCTGCGATAATGTCAGAGCGGCAAGCTATTATTGGCTGATTTAAAAAAAAAGAAGAAAACATTAGGTAGACCTCAAGGCATCTACCATTGAGGTCTAGCTACCATCCTTCCAATCAAAGCCAATCAGAACTCGGCGTCGTTCTGACGTCACCGCAACCCCTGCGCAAGAACCAGACGACTTGCTCTCCACATTCCATCTAAAAGACAAGGCCTGCGCCCTTTCTTCTAGAAGTCTTCAGGTGGTGGTGTCACAGAACGCTACGACGTCACGCAGCGTCAAGTTCTCCGCTAAGAACAGCGGAAAAAATTATTCGTGACGTCGGGTCACGTGATGTCAATTTATTTTAGCGGAGAAATTTGCCTGATGCCCGGAGACGGAATGTCAAGTTTCACGCTAAATTTAGCGAAAAACATTTCGCGTGACTTCGGACCAGGTGACCCGACCTCACGGTGTCAAGTCATGGTGCCACGCGATACCATGACGTCGCGTGACATCGGGTTACGTGACATCAGGTACCGCTAAATGTAGCGGGGAAATGCACGGACGAACTGACAATATTGCGGGATTAAGGGGAAGCGTTAAAAGGCGTTCCATTCACTGAAGAACATTTAGAAGGCCGTACAACTTCACTCAATACAAACTGTGATTACGAATTTCGCCCGCATTCAGCCGCACTCGCACTGCTCATAGATCACACAAAAATACACCGTGTTCATCACAGACGCGGTGGCAGAATCATCCGCGGAGCCGCCTCAAAGCACGTTTCAGGCATGTCCAGTGTGAGAGGGCCGTCGTATGCAAGGAAGACCTCAGATGATATCTGCAGAATGTCTTTTGTAGGATGTATTTGCGGTGGAATGACAACTTTACTGTCAGCGAAAGGCTAAAAATTCCGCTGACGCTCCGCCTTCAGCACGGGTTCGTTGCCCTCTGCCGGCGGGCCTTGGCCGAGCGGGCGACAAGAGCTTTCAAAGGCAGAAGGCTCGTGCTGCAGGCAGAGCATTAGCTTAGTTACTAACCCGTCACCGAGTATAGTTGGGAGCAATCATAAAAGGGTACACACCAAACAGCTCCCGAACAACTGCTTCCGGCATATTTCTGGGAAAGCCTGAGAAGATAGGGGGGCAAGGAACGGCGGTTCAGCGCGAAGAAGTGCTTATGAGACACGCATTTCACTTGTCGATTCCATAAAATACAATTAGGAACCTCTTCGAAGCACTTTCATAAAAATTTGATCATTGCAACCAATCTCGAGAAAAAGAAAAAAAAAAAAAAAAATTCTGAGGACACCTCAGCACTTATGAGTTGCTAACGCGAAAGCATGAATGTCGTCCTTCCGCTCCCTTACTTCGTCTGCGGTGTACTGGCGTCGACGGCCACATTTCGCTACTGCCGATGTTGCGGCCGCCGCCGATAAAGATGCCTCAGGCGCCGGCATGTTCCTCGGCGCCGAGAGGAGCAGAAGCTTTCACAGCGCCTCACTCACCTCCGGCAAAGCCTGACACGAGAGCGGCAGCCGAGCGCGCGTTCTCGTAAAACGGCCGCAGCACCCCCCCCCCCCCCCCTCCCCCCGACAACGCCTGCCACGCAAGCGGCGGCCGAGCGCGCTCTCTCTTGAAGCGGTCGCCAATGGCTATCTAGGTGCCGTTCTGCTCAGCCAATGGGAGAATGCATGGGCATTTCTTCCGACGTTTTTTCGCGGTCACACATGCCGCCGCACTCTAAAAAAAAAGGGGGTGTAGACCTTACACCCTTTGTCACATATACGACACGCCAAAACTTCAGTTCTACGTACAGCGCGCTGACGCCGAACTGACTGCCCCAACTTTTGCGAGAGGGTAGATGACGGAGCGATATAACATATTAAACAGCTAAACTACGTATCAAGGTCTGTAGGAAAAAAACACACAGGTTTTGCAGTTGAGCCTAGAAAACCCCGATAACTTTTGCTGCAGCCAGTCACACTTACATTGACTATTTTAATGAGATGTACAACTCGGCTATCAAGCCGCTCGTGAAATTTGGTAGCGTCGGTACAACGTCAGTGCTTTGTACATCCAACTGAAGTTTTGGGGTGTCGTATATGTGACAAGGGGTGTAAGAATATACCTTTTTTTTAAGGGCGGCTCCGCTCCATGGGATAGATAATGCTTCCGTATTAAAAACACAATTGACTTATTGCGCACTACCACGCATTCATGTCGCACCATATATGCAATTCAAGGGTTTCAATAACCCTGTTCCGATTTAGAAAAGCATGAGACGAATTAAACAACCATTTTCCCGGTTTTTCTTCGCTCCAACTGTTTATAAGAAATTAATTGTGCACCAAGTATCGACGTTTCTTTTTTTTTTCTTTAAGATACTTGACTATTTAATTTTATTTGGTTTTGCATCACTCAGCTGCTGGCGGAGGCAACATAAGTATTAAAAAAAACTTTTGTAAAGACAGAAAAAATAATTGTTCTGTGTAAAGCCGCAATAAAATTACAGCGATATCTTATCGAAACCCTAACGTATACTTATGTATCTTGCACTTATGAATCTGGTGCTTTACGTAATGGACCCAACGCCAATGTCTGCTCGGAGAGGAACACAATCCGGCGCTCTACGTTGAGGACCCAAAGTGGAGGACCCAGACATTGGCGTTGAGTCCACCACGTAAAGCCCCAGATTCATAAGTGCAAGATACATAAGTATGCTACGCTACAAATAATTGTCACGTGAGTAGCTAGTAATCACGTGACATCATTACGTCATGAAATAATCTCTCTACAATTTATATAGAAGATTTATGGCAAATAATATTGAATTGCTATGAAAGAATTAATAGAAATTATGTACAGCTTCTAAATTATAAGTGTTCTATAAAATTTTACGTGACATCTTGATGTCACATGACAGTGTGATATCCCTCCCCGCGTGACTCCATGACGTCAAATTCAATCAGTCAACCTGCACATGCTCGTGTTTTAAAAACTCAATGTTCTCTGTGGAGAAAGAAATTTTGAATAATATGACCCTCACCCTCGTAAGTACTGTCATCAAAGACGATGGTCCACAAAGCGTAGGAGAAGTTTGGTGACAGCAATGACTTCATCACGGTGACGTATCTGTGTGATAAAATAAGATTACATATCAAAAATAATTTAAAACAAAAGATTCGTAGATATTTTATTTATATAAGTCTATTCATTGGAGTGTTTTATACCTGGCGATGCCATCTACCGCAATAACGATTTCGAATATTATTACATGATATTCGAATGTTATTCTTCGGCGCTTTTCCGATCCCCGACAAATACACTGCCCACTTGCCTGTCTCTGAGTTCCACGTCGATTGAGCTCAATGCTCCTCTATCCCACACAATGTCCATTGTTCCGGTGCACGACCTGAAATATAAAACAAAAAGCAATTAAATTTGAGTCTAACAATATTTAATAAATTTGCAGCGTCGTCACGATAGCTTCCTTACGATACGATACTTGGACACTGGTGCAGACTATCGGATGGGACCACTGTGGAGGGTTCTCAAACCCCTTTTATCAAACCGTAGCACGATCATGGTGCACGTAACCAGTCACACCTTCACTTGGCCGTCAATAAAGGCGTCTGTGGCTACCTCCCGAAAACAAAAAAAAAAAAAGAAGTCGATGTCGAGGAAGCGCCTTTCCGCTCCTCTCGCACAGACGAAACTCTTCGGACCGGTTCAGACTCCAGAACATCCCGGATCCCAGGTTGCGGATAGCGGAAGCCGCAAGGTCGGTGGGGCTTCCGCTACCCGTGGGGGAGGTAAACTTTTGGTGTTAAGTTTGGCCGGTTTGGATAGCCGACCACACGATGTGGAAGGTGATACTTTTCTCCTTCGCCCTTGAGAGAAGACTTGCGAAAGAGGCTCCTCGCCTTACACGCTAAAGGTGACATGGGCTGTCGATCAAGTGACCTCGAACGCGTCGAGGTCTAGGCCAACACCTTCTAGTTAACCAAGTTGGCCCAGTATTACAGTTCCTTGGGACAAATCTTTGTTTTGCCCGGCAACTTAGGACTTTCAAAGCGGCAAAGACCAAATGTGTAACAAACTTATTATCCTTCGGCCAGAGCTGGCTATCTTGGCCGTAAATTTTAAGCAAGTGCCAGAGTTAGGTTTCACCGTCTTGGCGACTCGGCTCTCACCTGACTTGTTTTGAGCCTCCGTTCCCCAGCAAACGCCTGAATTAGGGTGAATTTCTGGTTGTACGGATATCACCTGGCAACTTTGGGCCAGGGCTAGGTAGGATCGCAATACAAATGTATCGCGATGGCATCTCACAGAAATCCTCGAGTCTCTGTACCTCTGTATAGAGATACACTTGAGAAATGTATTTGTATTTCGGTAGGGAAATACGTTTATGACGTATCGCTCGTATCGGGATACTCTGCTAGGTATAAGTATCTTTTTGAATTATTACCAAAAGTAACTGCGGGGGTTTACGGTATACTAAAATCACACTTTCGGCGCAAGCGGTGGAAGAATAAGTCTTATACACGTTACTCAAAAAAGGTAATCGATTAAAAAGTATTCAATGGGATTACTTTATTACTTGAGAATAAAAGTATTCGGCCGTTTCATAATGAGGTGACCGTTATTTTCTTGATTACTTCAGATTTTCAAAACGACAGGTCTTTCTGTTGATGGGTCTTTAGTACTGCATGTTCATTATTGTAATATAATTGGAAAAATTATAAGTTGTGTTCTGTGTTTTCGAATAAATCTTTAAAGAAAGCCCTCCCAAAAACACCCACCGGTAAAATTTTGGTCAATTCTAATTTATCCGATACACTCCGTATTTTGATGTGTCAATGCCCCCTCTCCCCCCCCCCCCCTCCGCCAAAAAAAAAAGAAGATAAAAAAAGACGATTTTATTTAGTTAAGTTTGATCACGGGAAAATGCCACGACACTTCTCCTTCAAATCTCGGATTATTGATTATAGGGGTTCCGGCGAAAAAAGTAAACTCCGAAAAACGCCCTCCAAGTTTGACGAAAGATAAACTAAGGAAACCATCCTTCTGTCGGGTACTGGGCTCGAGGGTTCCGCGTTAAGATACTCGTAAAAACAAAGGGTGTCATCCGAAAGGGGAGCAAAACGGTAACGGTCACAAGTAATTGTTAGTAGTTCAAAAAGTAATCAGATGATTATTAACTGCGTGTTGTATGGTTGATGAGTGGAATTTCTGGACGCTCGTTTTTTGGCACTTTCGCAATTATGTGACGAACGAAATAAAAGTCGTAAAACCGCCAGAAAAAAACATGTACTTTGCCACCACCAAACGCCCACGTTATGCACCTGGGATTGCAGAACTTAGGCCAAGTTATGAGTTCCCCTGGCGAGCTTTCAGGAGTAATGCTGCATTGTAGCGTTACTAAGAAAGGACCAGGTAGGGCACAAATCGGACACGACAGCTGCGTCATCGTACGGCTTTAACCATTGTTCTCACCGGTTGAACACAAATTCCAGCCGAATGTTTGGGCACCTCTCCTGTCCAATCTTTGAATTATACACAGGCCCTTCTTGTAGTGACGCTACCACTCGTCATTACGGCTTTGTTATTTGGGGAGGATTTGGCTCCTTTCAGGGCCCCGAAATTTGAAATTCAAACATCTTCGAATGCGGCTAGCGGAGGGAGCAACAGGTCACTGCGATGTCGTGACGTGTTGGCGGGCTCCGGTGCCCGGAACCTGGAATACACTGTCAGAGCACCGAGCTCTGACTGCAAGGATAGTGGGTAGAAGCAAAGGCTAGCTGGCTTTGTCTATACCTATTGTCCCCTTCTAATCATAGTGAACAAGAGCGACGTCTGCTCTTTGCGGAGGGGCTGCGTTCGAACGTCAAATGACACGTAGGGCCCTAGGCGAGGAGCAGACGACGCCCTTGTTCGTTTTGATTAAAGGGAGATCGTCTCCAACTTTCTGAGATCTATCAGCTGGAAAGCTCCAAGGAAGAGTTGCATTCGGAAACAGTTCCTCTTTGTCGCCTTCACGCGGGCGGGCACGGACGGATAGCGTTACGCTCCCCTAGCGACAAAGCCTCCACTGGGAACGGGGAAGGACCTTTCTCAAACGGCAATCTCTCGCCGCAAACTTCATGTTTGCCATAAAAAAATGACCATAGATTCATTTTTCACCTCAGACAATGTGTATCCAACGTTCCACCAGTTCCGGCTCTTCTGTCTTAGGGCGGGCTGATAGCGCAGCAAGCGCCACCGAGCGGACACGTCACGACACCAGGCGTTCTAGCATGCATTCTAGGAAGCTTTTCAACTGACTTTAATCTAGTATCGTTAACCGTGTTGCTATCCAAATGTTCGTTTTAACTGGCCCCTCCGCCCAATTTTTCTAATAGTACAAATTGGTATTTTTGTGCTCATTGAGCATTTTGCACAAGAGTAGTATACTTACTTGTTAAAGTCAAAGACGTTGCAAACGAATATTCGCAGTCTCTTATCGAGGGTCTGTGAAGAAATCGAGAATGTGACAAGACGTCAATTATATTCAGCAAAGGGTCCATGATACGCCGGAAACTTGTCCGCGCTCGTTGCAGATAATCTTCACAAAATCTTCTACAATCATCCTACGCTCCGCAACGCACTAATCAGTGACGTAGCAATGGGGAGGGGGGGGGGGAGGGGGGCACCTCTGGCAGCACTCGGTACCCCCCTGTAGTGGTTGTTGGTTGCGATCTCGGGGAGTGAATAGGGGGGGGGGGGGGTGCTACCAAAGGTATAATGGCCCCAGGTGCCGGATCGCCTAGCTAAGTCACTAGCACTACTAGATCCTTCCCTCAGTTCATCTGCCCGACTCAGCAATTTCCGGAAAATCGCCCATTTACCTTGGTAGCAGAAACACATTTAACCACTACTTTTTCCCTAGACGATTGTTGAGAGGAACGGTCTGCCCCACTCCATTGTTTCACGAGAAAGCTCCGATGATTTTCGCTCAGCCCTAAGAGCCTATTTTCTTTAAATCAAAAAGGGAAATCTCACTTTTGCGTATGCGGTTTTCTAATATGTTTCTAGTAACTATTTTTGTTTGAGTTTCGTTACGTAGAATTTTACTAGGTGTTTTATTCAACTTAACAATGTTTTATTCATTCCATAACCGCACCATGCAACACCCCTTTCCCCGACCTAACCCTAGATTTGAATATCACAACAACATGTCCCTAAACTTCCTCGGATCAGATGGAGATATCCCTCCTATTCTCAAGCCCCAATTCGAGATCCCATTGCATATTAATAAAACTCTCCCCGACATAAAAGGCAAGACAGCATTTTCTACTGCTGTAACCAGCCTGCTCTTTCAGAGCGCTTTAATAAAGTATACGCCGCATGACTACAAGTCTTCACAGACGGTTCCGCAAGCCCAACAAGAAGAACGGCCACCACCGCAGTATAGGTCAGGGTCAGAAAATGCCCTCTTAGTTCCGGTATTCTGTGCTTCGCCGTGTAGATGAACATCATCCGCAAATTTACTCATCTGCTTGCGTGCGGACAATCAGTTATTGGCGCCGCGTTCGGTATTTGTAAAATTCGCAATCATGGCGAGTGATTCAGTCGACGATAGGAAACAGTAAGTATGACCGGATATGTATTAAAGACGCATAAATTTCTCCTTACTCCGCTTTTGTCATCGCCCCAAAGACGTCGTTCGCCGGGGCGATCGACGCCACCGGCGGGCCGCCTTGCCGATAGCGAGCTCGTTTTAAGTCCGAATAAAGACCGGAATAAAGGTACACCTTGAGTCGAAGGCACTCGGGTTATATGAAAAAAAAAAAAACTAAAAAGCGCTGCCACTGCATATAGACCGGCATCGTTTAACACCATGGCGTCCGGCGAGGATTTTAGCTGGAAATACGACACGTGAAACCGCCCTAAATATGCCTGCCGACAATGCCTCTGTTGCTGCTAGGCTTAATTTTGCCACTACCTTAACTACAGCGGAGTTGGCAGCCATATGACGGGCATTGGAATTGCTGCTTGCATCACAGACCAAGGGAGACAGTGATAATGAACGACTCCAGGGTGGACTTGGATCATTTTGGAGAACCGGAAGAGCAAACATCGCTAATGGCAACAACGGTGGTTGTTGTAAGATTAAGATGGGTTGCCAAATAGCCTTCCAGAGGCTACAGGCTTGAAGTTTCAGGCAACGAGAGCTCCGATTTCCTTGCAAACAGGCGCACGGGCTCCCCGGCAATCTCTCTTCTGCGGTTCTATGAAGCACGTCCCTTCGTCCAGGCATATTGCCTACAGCGCCACCCTCATTCAGTAGTGGAAATGGTCGCCCACCACCTGAAATTCTCGAAAGGCTTCTAAAAGTGAGATGCGCTCTTACTTGTCCAGTGGAGGTAATATATTGCACAAACACCTGATCCACGCTTTAGAAACTTCCAAATGATCAATGATCCCAACTGTCAATACTGCGGGACAAGGGAAGATATTGAACGCGTGCCTCTTTCCTGTTCGGTATGTGCAGATGAGCGGAAGAACCACTACAATTGTCATGCAGCTAGTGGTATTTTTCAGTCAACCGTCGAAGTTCTCTCAGGGGCAACAAGCGGAACTGCGGACAGAGACTGCAAAGCTGTTGTATTGAAAAGTGTTTGCGGAAGACGGACCTGGTGAACCGTCTGTAAATAGACATCCTGAACAAGAAGCCGAATCAAATGTATCATTTGAATGCTATCGACCAAGTCTTTCAACCAGAATAATATAGAGTTTTAGAATTAGGGCACTTTGTACCCAGCAAGCATGGGGCGTCGCACTGCGTCGCACACCTATTCTAATACTCTCTAATAACTGGAGCCCAACGATATATTTCTACACTACCTGTTTCAACCATCCTCCGTTTTTCCCATCCCCAATCCGGGTAGCAATTTGACTTGTAGAGCTGGAGCACACATCACCCGGCTATCACCCTTTTTACTGGACAACACCAAACAAAGAAAAAAAAAGCAGAGAAGCGATGAACCTTTTACAACAAGCGTTCTGCGAATGTACGAGCTCTACTTCCATCTTGCGGCGAAGACCGACATATGCTTTGAGGGAATTCAAGGGGACAGGCAATGTAGCTGCAGCGAGACTTCCTATATTTGGTCGTGATTTCAGTCAGAAATGTCTTGTTAAGTAAGCCAGTAACAATATTACACGTGGTTTTATGAATCCAGACTCTCCAGTACAAAACGACTTATTACATTTGGTGGTTGCCGGCAGACGCGAACGCTAGCTAATTACATACGACAGTTGCGTCGTCTGCTGTTATCCAAAATGTTCTGAGAGCCACCTACTTAAAATAGACCTCGTGATTATTGTCATTATCGTAATAATCATTCTCATCATGACTTCTTTTTTTAACGCCAATACTTTCGGTGCCTGTGCGAGGTGGCGCACTCGTCTTTGCTTTATTAAAAACGTTTAGCGCGTTCCCTACGCCTTCTTTATGTTACCCTTAGATTGGCATGCCCCTCTGCGTTCCGAAGCACCAAAGACGCATTTTAGAACACTTTCTCGTCGTACAAGATATACACATACACTTATGATCAAAATTATACAGTGGATAGGTGGCGCAATCCGCCGTCCCTTTCTATAGGTTATTCATCTACCGATATAACTGTACAGAAAAAAAAAAACTAAGTTGATCGTGCCTGGTGTGCCTGTGAAGGTACTGCTTATTGACATCTCTACCTGAAAAATCTTGCACTTGAGTACAGGGCACTCAGCTTCCTCGAAAGGGAGGCTGTTGTCGACGAAAAAGGCTTGGGCAGCCGGTTCAAGGAACTCCACGCCAACGACGCGATGTCCCTTGCTGTAGAACCTGATCACGACGATCGATACATTACCTACAGGTATTCTTTTTTTTCTTCTTTTTTTTAAGTTTTACACGTCCACAAATTACAATTAAAGTGATACACTGTACGTCCCTACATGAACAGAGAGCAGTATTAGCGCAGCATATTTTTTTGCTGTCAAGAATATGAGGTGCCATGCCGATATCTTAATAATAAAATAATAATATCCTAATAAACAAAATATTGACACTACGCACCATTTTTAGAAGGTACGAAAATGGACAAGAATACGTCCGCGCCTCCTTTTGACATTAACCCTAAGATAAGAATATTTATGGCAAATTTCCAGGCAATTTCGTTGCATACGTGAAACGTTTAGCATTAGAAACGTGTAGCAATACTCTGAGTAGACATAGGTATTTTATAAATTACATTGCAGTTACCATAGAAGTAGTTTCCTTGAAACGGCGGCGCGTCGAACAATGGGAGGCAAGCTGTGGGGATAGAATGGGGGAGGAGGGGATACTGCTAGAGTAAGCAGCGTATATAGGCAGTTCCGTAACTGAGCTGATCTAATAACGTTGATGATAATCATATCTTGCTACAGTGTACTAGTAGTCTTGCTAAAGCGTTTACACAGTTACCAGACTGGCGCCCAAGTCAAGCGTTTTCATCCACACCACGGATGCCCACAGACTATACAGCCTTTGAAGCGCAGCTGCTTGGAAATGTTCATGACTGTGGGAGCCAAATTAAACCCTAAAGTCGGATTCACACTGCTCATACATCATACAAAAGACAGCCTGCAAACACGAGTCACCGCAATATCCTTGGTTCGAATGCCGGGCGCCCAAGTTTCTCCCTGAGTTCATTTCCATGTGGCATTCGAAGCTAGGATCTCGCGGAGACTCGCCTTCGAATTTGTATGCAGACTTTCTTTTATGTGATGTCTAAGCAGCGAGACCCCCGTTTAAAGCCGCGGTCACTGCAGTACAGATCCTACAAAGAATAGTCCGTAGACACTGTTCGAGGCGAGGTTCTTCCTCTTAGGACGTCCCATTAGTCTTACAAAATCTCTCTTTACAGATGTACAGTCGGGAGCAAAAGTTTGCGGGGCACGGGAGCGCGTGCCGAAATGCATCGCCGCGCCGTCCGACGGCGCGCCGCCGCATTAGGGAGCCGCGCTTTGCGCATGCGTGCCTTTCGTGCTGGCTATCATGTCTCTTTCGCCCGTTTCTTTCCGACGCACTCCTGATAACAGGAATCGGCGCCAGGGGCGCAAGTTAGCGCTTCGCTGGCTGTCATGCTGCGCGTCTGCTTCAGCCGCCTCAGCCGCCGCGTGGGTAATTATAGGTGCTCCGTCACTCAGCGCGGCTGCTGAGTCAGCAGAAGAGGACGCGAGGCATGACAGTCAGCGAAACGGCAACTTGCGCTCCTGGCGCCGACTCCGGTTATCAGGAGTGAGTCGGACAGAAACGAGCGAAAGAGACACGACTGCCAGCACGAAGGACGCGCATGCGCAAATCGCGGCTTTCTATTGCGGCGGCGCGCCGTTGCACGGCGCAGCGATGCATTTCGGCACGCGCTCCCGTGCCCCGCAAACTTTTGCTCCCGACTGTACGAAGTATACATACGCATGATGAGGCAAACATGCTTCAAACTATGCATGAAGCGCGCCCGCTGACAATTATGTCATCATGTCTGCGGCCAACACCGTGCCTTTTGTATAATGTTTGGCAGCGTGACAGCGGCTTAAAAAAACACTTCTTTTTCCTTTTTTTTGTCCGCGTTATGTGGTTATTTCTTTGAGTCAACTGCTCCGAATGCGGCAGAAAATGTGACGATAACCGCCCTCACCATTTCAAATCGGGCGCCTTTCCACACATCGGGAGATACACCTGGGCATCCTGTTTTCCCGCAAGAATGACGTCCTGGTTCTTTTCTAGGAGCCTGTGTGAAAGGATTGACAACGAATGCTACAATGCTGTTTTGGACGACACGCGTACAAGCATGTCTACATACCAGCAAGCAACCAAGTACAGTTTCATGGCCCTTTAACAGTTCTTTGACACGTAGTTTTATGACACTTTAAAAAATCATTGTAGCGCTACACTGTTCGAACGAAGTCGTCGGCTTATTTTTTTGCGCTCTTACGGATAGACTCCGTCAAGTTGCCACGGCGTGTGCCCGCTCTTCCAGAGAGTGATCCAGCACCCGGACTGCGGGACTTCAGACGTGCCTTCCGTTCCCAACATGCTGGCTTTCAAGGATGAAAAACTGCATAATAAAAACACACGCTCGGGTTACATCTTGGTGAAAAAGTATTTATTTAGATTATTTCATTACTTGAGAGAAAAGGTAATTGCCCTTAATCTGAACAATTAACCGGTACTCTTCCGATTACTTCAGAATTTCAAGACGGCATTTTTTATCCGCCAGTTTTAGAATGGTCCTGTTGCAATGTCAGTTATTGGACTAGAATCACCGGAGTTCAAAATCAATTAATCACTTTTTGTGAACCATCTTACTTTTGGAGACTTGGTTTGATGAATACTGGGTAGGAAACTTGTGGAAACGAAAGGTGCAATTCTTAAGGGGAGGAGGCAGGCAAGAAGATTTTTTTATGTGAATTTAGGGGCAAAGGATAAGCCACAATGGGCACGAAAGCGATGTTTTGGGAGTTTGATCAATGTTACAGTAGCTAAAAAGATAAAACAGGATCAAGCTTCGCTGTTCAAAGGAAAGTTCACACTCGCTTGTGCCATGCCCATGCAACTTCACACACAAAAAAAAAACTTTCAAACCTAGATTTCTGAGAATGGTGGATTCTTGACAATTGCCAAACACTTATTTTCCGCATGACAAAGAGACCACGTTTCTTTTTTGTCACACCTTAACCTTAACACTATCTGGTTTTGGTCAATGTTACTTCAATACTCAGTTTTATAACTGCCATGGGAACCTGCTCTGAAAAAGTGGCTCCGATCTGTACTCGAGAACCAAACAAAACGCGAACGAAACGCCGCCATTTCTCCCGCAGTGGCCACTGCGGGAAGTACAGGACTGCACGTATTGGTTCAGGTCTAGTCGCGCAACGGCCGGTGGCGCCGTCTCGCAGGGCCATCTCGCAGACGCTATAGGTAAATCAACCTTTATGTTTTGACTCGTCGCTAAGAGGTGGCGCAGTTATTGTACTTAGTTCGGTCTCAGTGGACGCCAGCGTTCAAGGTTTCAAGGGTGAGTTTCCCAATTGGGTGTTTTAGTAACGTTGGTTTTGGTTATATTAGGAGTACCACAGGGAGTATTCACTTGACGCAAGCTGAAGGGGTCCCAGGCAGCACACCATTGTTGGACCCCCGTTGGCCCAATGTTGGCAAAAACTGGTTCCAATATTGGGAAACATATGGCTCGTTGGGCCACTGTTGGTCCATTCTTTGCCACATCAATTCCAATGTTGGCCCAATACGGTGTGTTACCTGGGGTTGTTTAGAGCGCACGCTCAGAACGAGCTCAGATTAATAGGTTGCGAAGGCCAGTAATCTTGATGGTGTGGAAAGCACGCAGCAAAAAGTCTGGGGAAGCTCGGCACCATCGTACAGCTATGGCCACCAGTGTGCATACCTTTCTTTAAGGGCGCCGCTATCTTCAGAATTACGGTGCCGACGACGCCGTCTAGCGGCTTAAAGCCTCAAATACCGGCTAGTTCTGGCAGTGCAGTTATCTGAATAGGGAACGGTGTGGGTATGGGCGGAGCTTGGCTAGACTTAGCTATGATGGGCTACAATAACTTTGCCGGAACTTCAATGCTTGAAACGAGCTGGCTAATGACATGCCCATGATCTAATGTATTCGTGTACAGGTCGTGTATAGCTCATCAACGTGCCTCCTCGAAAGAATTAGGACGAAGATTGTAGGGTGTTCTGATTGAGCTTCCACAACGAAGGTTTATATGAGCAGTTCAATGTAGTTTATACGGTAAGCTCCGGAATTTGATAGCTGCATCTTGCGTGGTGACACATAGACGTTTTCCTATCCTCCACGTGCCGTGAAGCAATAGCATACCATGCAGAGATAATATAATCGGAGTACCTGCACCGTCTTTGAATCGGTTCTCTTGCGGTAGACGAAGCAGTTTTGAGCATAAACATGACGATAAGTCTGTCACGGCCCAAGCAAGTCACGCTTGCAATCGATAAAACTTTCAGCCTTTCCGCTATGGTGAAGAAGGAAGACCAGCGGAGCTGTACAATGGAAAGTAATGGCCGGCCGCAAGTCGGCAAGTCAGAGTGGAAAAGCTGCCGCCATCTATGAGCGACGGCTACAACCAGATACGTGGCTTGCAGCCTTCGCTCGTAGATGGCGGTAGGTGTTCAAAGTTTGGTGTCTTCATTTCTTTGCGGGGGACACGATTCTGGGGAAACTAGCCCTTAACGGCTCCGCTGTAAAAAAGGATCCTTGGGGAACCTGTGGCTGCAATAACATCGCAGCCACACCCACGCTCTCCAGCTTCTTGTGCTCGTCGCACAATTTACGCGATTGTTCGCCCTTCAAATTGTTTGTGCACACGACCACGACGCAGTGATAGCCAGAGAGTGGTAGACTTTAGGAAATTGCAACACGGTGAAAAAAAGCACTCTGAACTAACTCACGCACGACGTCCATTTTTAAGTCTTTTTGCCCATACCCTGTGTTAGCGGGCAATCCAAAAATGCACCGGGTTGAGGGTACATCAGTTACGCCCTGGTGTGAGGTTATGCGAAAAAGGTTTATAGTCCCTATTGGCGACGTGCGCGATCGAAAGCGTCGCTGTGGTCGGCCTTCCACGATTGGCTGAATGCTGACTATGACGTCAGCATTCGGCATTCTCATCGACGTCAGCATTCTCATCGACGCAAATAAGAGGAATGGAAGAACTTCAATTTCGACGGTGTTGGTAGCGTTGCTTTAAGAGCTCAATGATTTCAAGCTTCCACCATGCTCCTTACAAACACCATCGAACTTGTTGTTCGCAAGGTAATGACGTCACGAAAGGTAACCATATGAGGGCGCCACTAAAACATCTCTCTGCTAATAAATTGCAAGCATGGCGCCCGACTGGTGTCCCATGCGTGCAAGACCGTGCAGCGGGCACGTGAAGATAACTTTTGCATGCTTGAAAAGACCCTTCCCGAAAGTCAGTATATCTACCCTGTGCAGAGCCAAACCCGACGCTTTAATGGCGGCACTACACAGCTTCTCCACACCAGAAAATGCGAACGTCTTCAAAAGCATAGAGCAGAAAGGGGAAAATGGTGTTGGTCCCCTTACGTCACCTTCGACTCACGAAATCGAGGGTGCTTGATTTAGCCGAGCATGATCTCCTATCACCGCCATTAGAGCGGCAATATTGGAGCTCATGGGACTGCCACAAGGTGACTCTGACTTTTGAAAAGGGTCTAACTTTCCCGCACGAGCAGAGACATAGCGGCAGCCAGTCACCTTGGGTGCAATCGTCTATGCTCTGTTTTATTCTTAGTTTACAACGCTGTCAAAACTGCTGGCGCGAGAATTCGGTGGGATCTCACAGATCATATGCATGCGTTCTCACGCAAACGAAACCATATACGAAGCTATGCGCTCGCGCCAGTAGCTTTGACATCATAGTCCTTTCCAAAAAAGTGCTCTTGGCCGGTTCCATATTTCGTGTTCGTGCATATAGCGCGTAATTTGCTCGTTTTCGGAGGCAGCGAACATGCGCGTGCTGGGCTAAGGAGATCCCAAACTGGGCTGAGGAGATCGCACACTGGACTAATGGCTTGGAAATATTGGAATGGTGCAGGGTAAGGTGCGGCAAATCAAGATCAACAATTTTAATTTTAATGATAAATTTTAATTTTGCTTTACTATTTAAACAAACACAGCACGGGGATATTCTTAAAAGTCCTGGGGGGGGGATCGGTGGCCGAGTGGGCTAGCGCACACCAGCTCGGAGCACGTGGAGCGAAAGCTCGCGTTGCAGAACCCAAGATACTGGGTTCAATCCCCGTCCCTGCCCGTTTCGATCTGGATGATCATCGTACCGGCGTGCGGTCCTGTATCTCTACTGCGTGATGCACGTTAAAGGCCCCAGGCTAGCGGTTGTACTGCACTGGCTAAATTGCTCATCTACAGCTGGGAGACTCGTCGCCCTTGGAGGCAGACCAAGTTCTAGGCTGTATAGACCTTTTTCGCATAACCTCAAACCAGCCAGTAACTGACGTACCCTCGACCTGGTGCATTTTTGGATTGCCCACTGACACAGGGTAAGCAACCGCCTAGGGTATGGGCGAAAAGGATTAAAAACGGACGTCGTGCATGAGTTAGTTCCGAGGGCTCCTTTTTACCGTGCAGCAATTTCCGAAAATCTACGGTTGTCTGGCTACCACTGCGTGGTCGTCGGATGGATAAATAATTTTAAAAAGCATAAGAGCAATAGCAGAAAGTGTGCCATGTGCACAAGAAGCTGCAGCGCGAGTGTGGCTGCAATGTTATCGAGCTTCGCATTTTCCCCAAGAATCCTTATTTATGAAGTCAGTCGAATGCGAGCTTGAATCACGAGAGATTCGTATCACACTCAATGTCACGTTTAAGCTCACGACCACTTCGTTTACGACAAAAGGACCGATTTTAATTCCCGGTGCAAGTGGTCCAAGTAGGTTATCACTGCAAGCCCCATGGTATGTGAAATTTATAAAAAAAAGTCTACATGCCACCACTCAAGATGGAGCTATCAAATGCCGAGAGCTTACCTGCATAGACTACATTAAACGGCTAATATATTCTTTCGTTGTGGAAACTCAATCAAAACACCCCACCGTCTTCGTCGTCGTTCTCTCGAGGAGGCAAGGTGATGGCCTGTGAGTAGCCAGCTGGATTCAACCGGACAAGCTCCAACCAAGTTATTGCAGCCCACCATAGCCAAGACTAGCCAAGTTCCCCCCATACCCACACCGTTGCCTACTGAGATAGCTGTGCTGCCAGAACTAGCCGGTATTTCTTTTTCTAAGCCGCTAGACGGCGTCGTCAGCGCCGCAATTCTCAAGATGGCGGCGCCGTTAAAGAAAAGGTCTATAAAGGCCGGTTCTCACATGAATCGAAGCGCTGATGTAGCGCTCCTCACGTGCCGTCAGCTACTTATCGCCTGCCACGAGCAACAGTTTTGGCGGTGCGATACAAAGCTGGTGAACGCTCCGGTCAGCACGCGCTTAGCGCGAGGTTAGCGCTATGCTTGTAGCGCTCCGCTGCATGTGTGAACAGGCCTTAAACATACACACAACCCAATTTTTTTTTTAAAAGTCCTGTGGGAATCGGTGGCCGAGTGGGCTAGCGGACACCAGCTCGGAGCACGTCGAGCGAAAGCTCGTGCTGCAGAACCCAGGGATCTTGGGTTCAATCCCCACTCCTGCCCGTTTTGATCATGAATGAACATCGTGCCGGCGTGCGGTCGTGTATTACTACTGCGTGACGCATGTTAAGTAGAAGCTACGAAGATTCTCGAAAGAAATAAGTTAGAAGTGTATTCTAGTGTATTTTTACCCCGTGAACCCGAATACGCAAATCATTTGCTGCGCAAGTATTGTTAAACGCGAGAAATAGCGAAAAACAGTCGCTGTACGTGACGTCATCGACGGATCTTTTGGCTGCCCAAGGCTAAGGAGGCGGGGCTTCAGCCCTATTTTGAAGTTACTCTTGTGGCTCTCCGGCGCGTCGCATTGAAACATAATTGTGATATCTGTTATTCTAATGGCCAAGTAAACAAAATTCAAGTATTTTTTTTTCTTAAATGCAGAAGCGCCCCACCTTCCTTTTAAAGACCCCAGGGTCGCGGTTGTACTGCACTGGCTACATTTTTCATCTTCAGCTAGGAGACAAGTCGCCCGTTGAGGCAGACTAAGTTCTAGGCTGCATAAACATACACACACCCCAATATTTTTCTAAAAGTCTTGACAATACGTTCAGTACATTTTGCTTAACTTGAGAATGCTAAACATTAAACAAAACTACAATATCTGAACGTCACACAATGTCCCATTTTGCCCCGCCCTATGGGGAAATTGAGACAACGTAGTGGGCTAATGTGAGACACACTTCAAAAACTCGATATGCGTTCAGTTTTGCAAAAAAATCACGCTTTGCATTCCATGCACTCAATATATACTGAAGGCAGGGATGCTAGGCTCCAACGTCCTTTTCATACAAAGTACTGGCAGTATCTTGTAGCGTGCATCGCACGGTCTGCAGAACGCTAGGACATTGCGGAATTGTTCGGTGGGATCACTAATGATCTTTCTTTTCGATGTCGCGGTTTTTTGGAGGGGAAGTGGAACCCCATCTTTAGTTGCATTCGGCAATGTCAGCTTTGCCTTGTGGATAGATGAAGTTAGAACAGTGCTGCTTCCCACCTGCTTGTTCTCTATTTCTGCCCTACGCTAGGTACAGAAGAAATGTTCAATGAGCAAATTTTCTTCCTCGTCCGAAAGAAAGCGCCTTAAGTATAATCCAGTCGTTTTCTTTTTTTTTTATAGCCGCTGCTCTTTGCATTCCCCGAGTCGTTTGGCTCGCCTTTAAAAAGCATCATTTGGTACGCCAAAAGGTGTGACAAGAGTGGAAACTGACGCTGTGGCTTGACACTTTCGAGAGCTTTCTTCAGGTCACGTTTGCGCCATAAAGCTTTTGTTATTTTTTTAATACGATCGGACCATCCTATATGCCGGGAAAAAGAGATTATGGCTCAGAAATTTTCAAGAGACAAGTGCGTTATTGACGTGCGCGTCGAAGAATGCCAGATTGTCGCTTTTTTCCCCGCGCGCCTCCCGTGACGTAAATATATATTTCGATAAAAGAAGCAACCACAGATCCCTCAAATTTGGTCCGCATGTAGCTAATAAAGCACAACAATTAAAATAAAACTTACCCTCGCAGAATAGTCGGCGCAAACCGAGGTGGACGTCTCAAAGCGAAACCACGAGCGCTTTGAATTTTTTGCCTTTTTGGCGGAGGGTAAACTCGTCAACCTCAAGTCCGCATTTGTTTTCACCAGAACACTCTTGCCGACAGCTCTGATTTTTTACACTCGCAAAGTGCACGATCCATGGCACTTCTCAGAAAAGTTTGAAACTACTCCAATTGATTGCCTAGGAGAAGGATTCCGCTAAACACAAAATGTCGCATTTTGGGCCGTGTCTCATTTTGCCCCACCTTACTCTATACTAAGTAGGAATGACAGTACGGAGTGTAGAAGTACCTTAAACAGGATGTAGCCGTTTTTTAAAGAGAGATTAAAAAAGCAGATTCTACATTATTCATCAAGCTTTGCACGTAAATGCTTTTGTGTAAAACTCAGCCTTCACTTCCAGCTGCAAACCCAACAAACCGCTTTATAAACTCTATCAAAATGGCGATATAGGCGAGGTGATTCTTGGTATAACTGAAAATGGCGCACACATAACAAGTAAGAATGTTCTTGTATTTGTGCGTTGTTTACAGTTGTAATATAATTTTTTCAGACCGTCCGCCTCTTTTCGTACAGCTTGGTAACTGTTATGTCCACTAGAGTGCATATGCACAGACAAGAGTTCCTGTATAGGCTCTCTACGGTAGCCACACTCTAGAAAAAGCCCGTGCGTCTGCTTTCCCGCACAACACTCGGAGAGCCGATCACCGCAACTTACGGAGGCATCTAAGCGAATGACGATGCCGAAACATATGTTTAGACCAACAAACGCAGTCTCAGTCGTGACATTAAGCAATGCAAAACGTCACGCTTGCATTGCTTAAAGGGGCTATGCAACATTTTTTTTACTTTGCGCAAATACCGCTTAGAACGGATCCCTGACGTTAATGACCTATGAAACACACCTTCGTTTTTCACCCGACGCATTAGAAGTCCCAGAAAAAAATTAAAAAACAACGAGCAGCGTTCACGCCCTCAACGCGCAGCCAGAACAAGCGGCCACGTGATCTGGAGCAGATTATATGCCGCCAATGTTGATCATAGCCACGCGCTGGGGTTGGCAAAGCACAGGACACGCGCTGAGTTCCAGACATTGTTATGGCTCGGCTATTGTCGTCGTTGCAGCGATTGGACAGGGGCCACTACTCGAATGCTTCTCGAGCTATCAATTATCACGAGCCTAAATCGAGTGCCCACGCAATGCTCGGGTCCAATCTATGAACCGCATTCAAATATCGTCATACGGGTGTACTGCGATCCCCGCGTTACGTCATCGAGTTTTGCAAGGGAGAGATTGAATGAAAATGATCGCTTTTGTCCTTGAAATTACACCGCAACAAAGGAGTTTCTTGGCCAGTGGCATTGCATGCGAGTATCCTTGAGTCCCACTAGTGCCAGTAAGCTCGTGTAAAGTGAAAAACATTCCAATTGAATATCGTTGCACAGCTCCTTTAATGTCACAACTCAGACTGCGTTTTTTGGTCTAAACATATGTTTCGGCATCGTCATTCGCTGAGATGCCTCCGTAAGTTGCGGTGATCGACTCTCCGAGTGATGTGCGGGAAAGCAGACGCACGGGCTTTTTTAAGAGTGCAGAAAGGCTGAACTCCATGGAACGAATTATGTGCCGAATAACTGGCGAACGCCGCCCGACGGCACGCTCGCTTTGCGCGCGACGTAGCAGCCACTGAGTTGATTCCACGCGCAGGGCAAACGCCGCCGGACAAAATTCGTCGGTTATTCGCAGCATATTCGTCCCATGTAGTTCAGCGTGTTTTCCACGTGCCGCCGCGGCGCTATTCGCCGAGATACGATCACGTGGGGAGCCGGATCAAGTGCCGTGCAGGAAAGTTGACGTTGCACGAGATCCGGCGTACGTTCCCCTGCTTTTGAGCGCGCCGCGCGCCTCTAACGCGCGACGCCGCTATTCGCCAAATTCAGTCATGTGATGAGCGCGATCAACATGCCCTGCAGGAAAGACAGCGCTACGGAGATGAACGCGCAACTCTGGCTCCCGTAGGGAGCATATACAAGAACTCTAGTACAGACTGGGGCGTACCGCTATCTGCCGTTGTGAAAGACAACGACAAAACCCTGCGCGTTGCGAAGACAGTGCGAGCAAGGACACAAGGCTCGAGCATCGCGAGACGAAAGAACGACACCGCCGTAGCAGCTGGGCTACCGAACTCATGTTTTCCCTTTACTTTTACTACTAGAAGTGCTAATTAAACTACTTACAACATTGATGACGAGAACCAGAACCCATCGGATGACAGACGGCACTTCGACAGCGGGCGAGAACAGTCAGAGCAATACCACGGCCATGGCCACGCCAGAGTTCAGCCTTATTCCGACGTTCGAACGCAGATACAGCTCTTGGAAATTATGGCATACCAGCAGGCATACCAGCAACGGCATGTGACTCCAGCTACGGCAGAGTTGCTCACCGAAAAAACAATCAAAGGACTCTACAAAGTAAAGCGGCTTCAATTCGGTGTAGCAGCGGCTCCAGCCATCTTCCAAAGGTTCATAAAGGTTCAATGGACTGCCCGGGGTCTGTTTGTACCTCGACGACATTATCGTCAGTGGCGCCACAGATCAAGAGCACAGAGACAGACTCTCGAAGGAGCTGCAGCGACTTGCCCAGGCAAATTTGCGACTGAGCAAGACGAAATGCCACTTCAGTGTACCTGAGGTACAGTTCCTGGGTCACAAGATCGATGCCAAGAGAATACACACGACAAATGACAAGGTGAAAGCCATTGTGGAGGCACCAGCACCGACAAACAAGCAGACTTTGCAATCATTCTTAGGAATGCTAGCCTTTTACGACCGGTTTATGGAACAAAGGGATACGGTAGCATTAAGGCTGTATGAACTATTACTGAAGGACACCGTGTGGATATGGGAAGAGCGTCATCAGAGAGCTATTGACGAGCTTAAGCAGCTCATCCTGAAGATGACCGTCTTGGCGAACTATGACGAGACTAAACCTCTCTTCATTTTGTTTTACGCCCCTTTTTATGGCGTTGGTGCCGTGTTGGCACAGCAGGACAGTTTCGGCAGGGAGGCACCCATTGAATTTGCGTCCCGGACGTTAGGTACCACCGAGCGCAATTACGCTCAATTGGATTGTGAAGGCCTTGCAGTGCTCTTTTCAGCCGATCATTTCCACAACTATATTGCAGGACGACACGTCACGTTTGTGACTGACCATCAGCCTCTACTGGGGGTTCTCGGACCTCAAAATTGGTAACACAGATGCTTTCTCCCCGCTTCACACGCTGGTGTCTGAAACTGGCAGTGTACGACTATGAGCTTAAATACCCGGCCGGAAAACTACATCAAAATGCGAAAGTGCTCTGTAGGTTGCCACTGCCAGACCACATTGAGGAACCTGATGTCCCCGGCGACACCTTGATGTTCGAGGCACTACCACGACCACCCTGACAGCGGAGGTTGTGGCCAAGTTAACAGAAGAAGGGACAACACTCGCAACACTGTACAAAGCAATACAAAAGGGCATAGCCCAGCAACTGAAAGAAGAAGACTTCAGTATTTACCAAAGAAGAGCATCAGAGCTGGCGATTTATCATGTGTGTATCACCTGGGACTCTTTAGTCGTCATACCAACAGCCGCACGGGAGCAAGCATTGACCCTGATCCACGACGGACATCGATGAGTGGTGGCTATAAAAAGCTGTGCGCTAAGCTACTTATGGTGGCCTGGACTGGATAACGATATTGAGACCGCAGACGCAGCATGTGTTCCATGCCAACGCACGATTCCATCGTGGACTCAACCAACGACACCATGGCACACTCAACATGTGGACTTTGCTGGACCTGTGGAAGGACATACATTCTTAGTGGTGGTAGACGCTTTCACCAAATGGGTGGAGGTACGACGAGTAATTCATCCCACGTCGACAGCAGTCACCGAGGTGCTGCGATCATTGTTCGCAACGTTTGGCATTCTACACAAGGTTGTGTCTGACAATGAAACAGCGTTTGTGTCTTAAGAGGTACAAACATTTTACAAGAATAACGGAATTCGACAGGTGACGTCGGCTCCGTATCATCCTGCTACCAACGGACAAGCAGAACACTACTTTGGCTAGTTGAAGAGAGCGCTGGCCAGGAGCCGTCCGGATCGGTGAACCTCAAAATGTCAAGGTTCTTGTTTCGACAACACTGCACAGTTCACCACAAAACTGGCATCATACCAGCTAAAGCACTGTTTGGACGAGAACTGCCAACTTCCCTAGATCTTATAGTGCCGGAAGCAGAGTCAACGGTAGCAACAGAGAAGCTACCCGAAAAACGACAGCTGCGAGCAGGAGATACAGTCATGATCCGACAATTCAGCAAAAAACCTGACTGGGTTCCAGGTGTGTTGGTGAAACGAAGAGGACTCTGTTCGTGGAGTGTTCAGTCTGGGTTAGGAATTGTCCGCCGACACTGGAACCAGATTAGACAACGATGCTTCGAAGGAAACACAGATGACCGTGCGTCTGCGACTCTAACGTGGGGAATAGATGTCGAAGAAATTGACCGGCCACACATCTCTTCACCAAGTACGCCACGTACAACGACAAGACAACCAGACACACCGGTTCAGCGGAGATCTAAGCGGGCAAGACGTCCAGCTCAGAGGTACCAGACACAAGTCTAATGCCCGCGTCCCACTAGAGCGACAAACAGAAACAAAAGACAACGACAAGCCTCAAACCAGAGTCTTTCGCGATTTGAGAGGCTTTGTAGAATAAAGGAGGCTCTTCTTAAACACGAGCGTCATGCACGCGTGGGTATCTTTGGCAGGCTTGCAATCGCCCGTGCTTACTTCACGAGCACCGAACGACAAAGCGGCTGCCAAAGGTACCATCGCGAGCATGCTGCATGGGTTTGAGGCTTGTCGCTGTCTTTTGTCTCTGTCTGTCGCTCTAGTGGGACATGGGCATAAGAGGGGAGATATGTTATGTCTGCTAAAGTGCATATGTAGAGACTGGGGTGTACCGCCATCTGTCGTTGTGACAGTCAACGACAAAACCCTGCGCGTTGAGAAGACAGCACGAGCAAAGACCCGAGGCCCGAGCATCGCGAGACGAACGCACGACGCCGCCATGGCAGCTGGGCAACCAAACTCATGTTTTCCCTTTACTTTTACTACTAGAAGTGCTTACTAGAAGTGCTAATTAAACTACTTGCAACAGTAACATTCTTTTTACTCTTCCCACTTAAAAGGGCGGTGCAACGATATTCAGTTCGAATGTTTTTCACTTTACACGAGCTTACTGGCACTAGTGGGACTCAAGGATACTCGCACGCAACGCCACGGACCAAGAAACTCCTTTGTTGCGCTGTAATTTCGAGGACAAAACTGAGTGTTTTCATTCAATCTCTCCTTCGCAAAACCTGATGACGTAGCTGGGCGGTAGCAGTACCGCCCAGTGACGATATTTGAATGCAGCTCATAGATTGGACCCGAGCATGGCGTGGACACTTGATTTGGGCTCGTGATCATTACTAGCTCGAGAAGCATTCGGGTAGTGTCCTGTGTCCAATCGCTGCAATGACGACAACAGCCGAACCATAACAATGTCTGGAACTCAGCGCGTGTCCTGTGCCTTGCCAACCCCAGCGCAGGGCTATGATTAACATTGGCGGCATATATTCGGCTCCAGATCACGTTGCCGCTTGTTCTGGCTGCGAGTTGAGGGGGTGAACTCTGCTCGTTTTTCTTTATTTTTTTCTGCGACTTCGATTGCGTGTGGTGAAAAACAAAAGGGTATTTCGCAGGTCATTAACGTCAGGGATACGTTCTAAGCGGTATTTTCGCAAAATACAAAAATCGTTGCATCGCCCCTTTAACAAGATTAAGAAGCTGTAGTCAAACTAGTGAGGTGGTTGTGAAAACAATAGTAACTGTTACAAAAAATTGTATTACATTCAAAAGTAATCCAATTTTACCTATGAGTGCTAAAAAGTAATCAACTTAATCTTATTACTACCTAATCAAAGTAAATGGTTGATTAAAAATTTAATCCCAAAAGTAATCCGCTGATTGCAAAGTTACTTGTAAAAGTAAATTATTAAAGGCAATTTGATAACCTGTAATGAATGCCGTACAAGTCTGTCAAAATTAGTTGATTTAGTTAAGGGAAAGCGCTTACCTCGGTTTGGCTACAGGAATTAGCTGCTCCCTACCTCACTACCAGAACAGTTCCAGTGGGTTTGAACGCGGAGCTCCACAAGCTTTATAACCCGTTCATGCCGTCATACCACTACCCTCCTAAAGTCCCGCGCCGCCAGCGCTCCCTCCCCGCCTCCCTCCCGCTTCCTTCCCTCCTCCCCCTGCTTCTTCATTCTATCCACGTGTTGTTAATTTTCTTTTCAAAACTACATGCTTTTCAAAAGTTCATCAAGCAACATTGGTGGTCGCAATCACTTGCGTGGGCACGAACCGTGTGATTGGATCCGAGCCTCCGCCGAACGCTGACGTAGGTAATACTCGTTTTCGACACGAGCAAAAGCCGAGCTCACGCCGAACGCTCAGGCAACACTCATGCCCATATGCTTGCTCAGAATACGTGCCCAAATAATGGCCGAAGTTGATGATTGGCGGAGAAGCCACTAGATGGCGCTGCATTTAAAAAAAATAAATAAAGTGTTCTTCGACATCTTGGAAACCCTGAGATGGGGAACGATAAAAAAACGGACGAACACAACAAAATCTCAAACACAGCTGAATTTTATTGATATCAACACACCAATAAATAGACTTTCAGACAAAAGAAAAAGAGAAAGGGAAAAAAGAGAGAAAGGAAAAAACTCAAACGCCAAACCAGACGACCAACGAGTTCACCCCAGACAGCCCAAGCCACTCCCCGGCTCCAACACTTTCTCAAAGGGAGCCGACCTCCCGAACAACAACCCGAAGGTCCGTACACAGGGCGACCTCCAAAACGCTAAAGCCTAATCTTCATTTCCCATTTGCAAGCAAACGCTTCCCGATTTTCCTCCCCCACTCCCCCCCCCCCTCCAAGTTTGCAAAGCCCCGCTCAAACAAGCAAAAACTCATTCATCCGATCACCGATAATCAAGGACGGCTGGCTCACACAATTCCCCCGCTCGCGAATGCACAGGGTCTCCTTAATTAACCTTCTAAACAATTCTTTTTCGTTACAGAGAACGGAAGTTTTACCCCAAAGAGGGGAGCAATTATTACAAGAACCAACATGATTTGCCAACTCCGAACTCTGGGCCCTATTCCTTACATTTCTTTTATGTTCCGCAAGACGGTCATTCAAACAACGCCCTGTTTGACCGACATAACATAATCCGCATTTAAAGGGGATCTTGTATACTACCTCTGCGACACAGGAGACCGAGGGATCTCTGTGTTTTTTCCCGCAACATCCCTCACGTGTGAAGGTAAACGGGGTCAGCCTGTCTAAACGAAAGTCCGTCTTAAAAACCACATTAACATTAAATTTTGCACCCAAAGCTTTTAAGCTATGAGAAAAACCATGAAAATAAGGAACCACAGCAAAGGTTCCACCTTGAACCCTCTCAGCGGTCACCGAAGCACGTACAAGCAGTCTACGTGCACTAGAAACGATAAAATCTAAACTATAACCCGCCGACAGTAGACGTTTAATTTGAACGCCGAAAGCGTTCCCGACACAATGGAAACAAGATTTCTTCAGTGCACTGCCAATTAGTGATCTCACCACCCCCCCTTTAACAAGTTTAGAATGAGCACTCCATCTAGAAAGAACTTTCTTCACGGTTTCCCTCCCATAAGACCAACAAAGCCCCTTTAGTTCAATAGTTGCAAGTCCAAAAACTGCAACTTCCCGTCTTTCGCTGACTCAGAGGTGAATTTCAATTCCGGTGCAGCGGTCAAAATAAAGTCAAAGATCTGAGTAGCGGAAAGCTGATTCGGAGCACAAACCAAAATGTCATCAACAAACCTCCGAACCAAAACCCTTTCAACACCCAAAGAACCTACAAAATCTGTTATTTTCTTGTCCAGAGCGTTAAGATAAAACTCGGTCAACACCGGAGCCACCGCCGAACCAATGCACACACCTTTCCGCTGTATATAACAGTCACCATTAAAGTTAAGTACTGTTGCCTTCAGATAGCACGTCAGAAGTTCCATTAGCGCATCTACCGAGATACCCGCCTTTGCCTGAAATGAGACTAAATTTTTTTCTAGAAGTTCCCTAACCCTTTCGAGCAACAACACGCTATTCAAAGAATAGTATAAATCCTTGATGTCCAAGGACATCAACGTGCACGGGCTCCGATGCAGGGGAGAAATACCCTCGATGAGTTCCTCCGAGTTCCTAAGGGCAATACTGCCCTCTAGACTGACATGACCCAAACATCCCTGAATGAAAACCGCAAGCGACTTTTGCCAAGACCCATTTTCGTTAATTACCACCCGGAAGGGGAAATCTACTTTATGATCTTTTACCAAAAACTTTATGCCGAAAGACGAGCGTGAAGCGCCCCTTACTCTGTTTAGCGTGGCCGTGAAGTCCTCCTCAACCAAAATCTTACACACATCCCGTTTTAAAATCGCAACATTTTCATCACTCTTCACAAATAACTCAGAAACAGCCACCAAAGCTTTCTCATTGAAAATACCATCCGGGAGCACTGCAAACAAGCCACTCTTGTCAGTCTGGAGCAGAGTCAAAGAATTATCTCTCAACTCCCTTTTCAAAGCCGACACTTTCCTGAAATTTCTTTGTTCAACCGGGAAAGACGAATCCACCAGAACACTCAGCTTGCTCAAGGATTGATTTACAAAAGTCGTTCTATCCTCCGGGGTAGAAATTTTGGTACTAATAGCATGCACACTTGAGCACAAATCAAACCGTGAAGGTTTCACATCTAGGCAAAACTTTGGACCTTCATTTAAAATTGATTGAGAACTCTGAGACACTACAACACTTTCAGGATTGAAAAAACGTTCCACAGAAGCCAATGAAGCTGACCTTTTCTTCGTCGAGTCTTGTTTCTTCAAGACCTCTCTTTCTTGGCAGCCCACAAGGAACGAAAGCTTGCAAGCCGAAGAGAGTTCCAGCTGTCGAACTCCACAGAACTGCGGAATCCCTCGCCCAACACACCTTTCCACAACACATCAGAGAGCTCAAAGAGCTCGCGAAGTTGCTGACCTGCCACATTCCGAGACGCCTTCAGGATCCGCTTCTGGTGCCGCCAAGGGAGACTCCGCTGAGTCAGATAGCCGAAAAGGCTGGGATCCACAAACTTTTTCCTTAGGCAGAGCCCAAAGTAGCTCACATCCGTCTGGAGGTCACTCAGTCGCTGACCAATCTTGCACAGCGTTAAAAACGCCAAGGCTCGTTGAGAAGGTGGTGGAAGGTTTGACACAAAGGACGGAGAAGGGAAGACAAAACCTGCTTCAGGTAGTAGGATCGTAAGCAGTGATAAAGTGCAGGCGAGCTGGTACTTATTCGACATCTTGGAAACCCTGAGATGGGGAACGATAAAAAAACGGACGAACACAACAAAATCTCAAACACAGCTGAATTTTATTGATATCAACACACCAATAAATAGACTTTCAGACAAAAGAAAAAGAGAAAGGAAAAAAAGAGAGAAAGGAAAAAACTCAAACGCCAAACCAGACGACCAACGAGTTCACCCCAGACAGCCCAAGCCACTCCCCGGCTCCAACACTTTCTCAAAGGGAGCCGAAACTCCCGAACAACAACCCGAAGGTCAGTACACAGGGCGACCTCCAAAACGCTAAAGCCTAATCTTCATTTCCCATTTGCAAGCAAACGCTTCCCGATTTTCCTCCCCCACTCCCCCCCCCCCCCCCCCTCCAAGTTTGCAAAGCCCCCCTCAAACAAGCAAAAACTCATTCATCCGATCACCGATAATCAAGGACGGCTGGCTCACACAATTCCCCCTTGTTTGGAACACGTGGAGCAAAAGTTCGTGCTGCAGAACCCAGGGATCCTGTGTTCATTCCCCGCTCCTGCCCGTTTCGATCTAGATGAGTATCGTACTGACGTGCGGTTGTGTATCTCTACAGCGTAACGCTGCTTATGTTCATTCATCTGCATATGTTCGTTTATTTCCTCCTCGCAGACAACGTACGATGATGAAAAAATGCCGCTAATGTATATTCAAAAAATCAAAGATCAAATTTGTCGCTATTTAGACAGCAGGAGGTTAGTCAGCCAGAACATGGCGACATTTTTACCCACTGTAGATAAGCAATTAAGCCAGTGCAGTACGACTGATAACCTGGGGACTTTAACGTGCACCGCGCAGTAGGGATGCACGACCACACGCCGGTAAGATGCTCATCCAGATCTAAACGGGCAGGGGTGGGGATTGAACCCAGGATCCCTGGGTTCTGCAGCGCTAGTTTTTGCTTTACGGTATATTCAAAAACGTTTCACTTGATTCTCGCAAATGATTATCATACCATGACTCTAGAAAGCTAAAAAATGCATGTACACGTGATTAGAGAAACAGTGGGAGCATCTCTGGAGCACAACGAGCACGTACCATGTGCCAGCAAGCGTTGTACCGCGTTCCACGCGGCAGCGTGTGCTTCCAGAACACCTTTGATTGGCTTAGTTTCGTTAATTGTGCATTAATAAGACACAGATTAAACGCCAGAAAGCCTAGGTGGAGTGGGGGAGTCGTCAGCACAGCCGACCGGACATTGGGAGGCCCAGAGTTCAAATCCTGGCTCCGCCGTGTATTTTGACTTTCGGCGGGTTCGTAAATGATTCTTTGATTTATTGGATTAAGTACGGTTCATTCTTCTGTGCAATAGTTTTATATATATATTTTTTTTCATTTATTATTCGAAAAAATGGAAGACGATGCCTGTACATTACCTTCAAAACTCGAAGCTTGCGAACTCAGTATTTGTGAAGTAAAAAGACAATTAAAAGCCGAATATAAAGGTCCCGCGCGATGTGCGCCAGTGCAGTGACGTTAAATCTCTCCGGCCTCCGAACCTTCCCGACGGGAAGTGTCGTGTTCTGCTGCGTTCAGCGATTAACCGCGCTTCTCCAAGAGCGCCGCCTATCGCTGTGAGAAGACAACCCAGGCAGCACACAATATTGGGGCGATATTCGCCTCGGGTCGGGAAAGTCGTGCGAGTATTGCCAATTTTTCCGTTGTATCGGGAAAATTGTGCCGGTACCATTTTGATTCTGCCGACGTCGGCAGAATACCTGTTATATTGTGGCGACGCAACCATGATATATATGGTACACGAACCGTGTTTTTTCCTGAGTATCGTTTCTGAATCGGCAATAACTGCGCAGTATTAGGCATTTTCGGCGAATCCGAAAATGACATTCAAAGAAAGCCGGTACCATTTTGCCATGGCCGATGTCCACAGAATATCTGTTATATTGCACCGACGCTATTCTGATATATAATTAACGCAAACCGGGTAACCACGATTGCACGAATATTGTTTATTTTTTTCCTCCAAAAAGATAACTTGGAAGGGGAGAGGAGAGAGACGGGACGACACGAGTGAGAGAGGAGGCATAATAAAAGGGAGAGTGAACCCAACCTTTTTAGTTCAGCCTCACGTGACCAGACTCGCTGGCGCCTTGGAAAGCAAACTTGGAAAGGGAGAGGGAGAGAGACAGTTGTGACGTACCCGTCTTTGGTTTATCCTTCGAAATAGGGCGCTCGGGCCCAACCCAAAATCCGGCTAGGTGCGCGCGCACAGGTGTGTGTGTGTGTGTGCGTGTTTCAAGAAGCGAGAGGCAACGGGCGGTGACTCATGGTGATCGCGACATGCTTCGGACAAGGCGCCCCCCCCCCTCCCCATTTGACGTTT
>JABSTQ010000518.1:0-26603 GCA_013358835.2 Ixodes persulcatus
AACCGACGGTCGCGCGCCTTCAATACCATTTCCAATTGTCACTGCGCACCTTTGGACACACTTTGGAGAGCAAAACATATTTACATCGCCGCTCGAGGTCTTCATTAACGTGTAGTGCTGACCAAAATAAAACGCTAACCTGACTTCAATCGTCGCTGCACGACTGATTTCGAACAGGACCGGTGGTACTGTAGGTCACTGAGCTTAGAACACACCAAGCTATAGACACGAGCATCGTAAAAAAAGGGACAGACATTTTTATTCCTACCTCCGAACAGAAACGAGCGCCACCCACTGCATCACCCAGCACAGAGGCCGGACTGGGCACCGCGCGTATTATCACGAAGTCCGATGCAATGCACACTGAGCTGACTGACCAGGACCACAGACATACCAAGCGCGCGCGCGAGGGAGGGAGAAGTTCCTCCGCCGGGAGAACACGACACATTTCGGGGATCTATTTCACGCAGCGCATAACGCGGGCCTTTTCACACTCCGATACTGGCGCCATCTAGAAGTCGCGCGTTCAACCACGTCGCGAGCCGCGCGCCATCTGGTGGCTGAAACGGACGAATAAATAGGGGTACCGCGCCCTCTTAAGAATTAAGTGGAGGCCCTCCCCACCTCTTCCCACGTTTTAACAGAGCAAAGGCTGAAGAGGAGCTTGCTTCCTCTCACTGTTCGCTCTGCTAAAATGGAAAGAGGTGGGAGGAGCTTCCCACTTCACTGGTAACCTGTCGGCGACTATTAGCCCCGAGAGCGAACACAAGCGTCGCTGCGGTCGCCGCTCCCTGATTGGGCTAGGTGTACCGTGACGTCAGGGAAGGACCCCGCTTCGCGATCTCATCCGGCTCTCTTCCTGCCCCGGTTTCCTGGTTTGGCCGTTGTGGGCCGCAAGCACTTCGAGGAGCAGGGCCTTGTTACCGGTCTACAATACGCTGGGTTAGGCCGGTACCGACATCCTTCCGTACCTTCTGTAAGCGTGCTTGTCACTTTTACCTTTATAATTGGGTTAAAAATCCCGAAAGCTGTCGGCGGAGGCAATTCCGCCGATGAACCTCACCTATCGGTCTACACGGCACAAGGCAATCCTGCGAGGGGTCGTTGAACCGCGGCGTAAGTGTTCAGACGCTGGAATAGACCCTTTCCGAAATTCAGTGCCATCTGGTGGTTTGTAAAGCAGTTTAGGTTTTGCCATATCAATGGCGGAAATTGAACTTGTATCGGCACCGTCACTTTAAACAAGTCAACGGCACGCGAGGAATTGTTCAGTGTGAGTTATTTCTCAATCACTTTCAGTTCGATGGTGACCAAGACCTGAATTCGGAACAAAGCTCCAACCCACTTATATGCCTCGAGAAAATTCTATACACCAATGTGCTTTAAAGCCGATTGTGTGCCGCCCACAGATTGACTGAATCTGCGTTATAGAAAGAAACGCTT
The DNA here is from genome assembly GCA_013358835.2 of Ixodes persulcatus. Lineage (NCBI taxonomy): Eukaryota > Metazoa > Arthropoda > Arachnida > Ixodida > Ixodidae > Ixodes > Ixodes persulcatus. The sequence continues at coordinate 1,444 of JABSTQ010000518.1, forward strand.
ACGTAGCTCTTATGTTTCATTCCTACGTCGCGTCGCACGGACCCCCGTCTTCTTTATCAGCTCACTAGTCACACGTCTTCCTTTATCAGTCACTAGAAGGCCGCCATTGGTATGGCACAGATGCCGTTCCACAGATGATGATAGTGATCAAAGTGTCCAGACTGAATTCGGAAGGATCTATTCTGTTCCTTGTATGTTCATTATTTAGGAGAATATGCATACCGCTTTGAAGGCATTTCAAATTGCATTTCTATCAAAGGCCTTTGGGCGGTCGGCAAATTAGCTCCGCGACACGGACTCTGCGCTGTGTACACTCTGCATGCGCTGCTTCGCAGCGGATGTCTTCGTGAATTAATTATATAGTTTGTGCACGTATGCAGTCATTTTTTTTTATCTTTTAGAAGACGTACACTTACTGGGAATTATTTAGTATGGTGGCAAGGGAAAACTGCCGAATTGCCCCCTGTGCCTGTATGAGATTTTATTGAACTGCCCCCCCCCCCCCCCCCCAAAAAAAAAAAAATGCACAGCAATAGTACCGTACTTGTAATGCTTATACTTTTTCCTGGCATTCTTATTTTATTCCAGCCTTGTCTATTCGAAAAAACCGTTTAGTATGAATTGTCATTCCCAATTTAAGAGACACTGCTGCAGGTCCCACAAAGCTTCCTCAGCCTCCAAACACCCTACAGCTGGGACTCTCTGACAACAAATAAAACAGCAGGAACAGCGTGCATTCAACAGCTGTCCAGTGGTAATGCTGCACTAATAGCAGACAATGTGAAGTGTGCAGTTTGCGTGATTAAACGCTTTTGGTATTTTAGACGTCAGGACAATTTTATTTAGCTAAAATCTCAATTTTAGAGAATAAGGAACTCATAATGGGCTAGACACCTTCACCTAACGTTTGTTGTACATTACTTGAGTGATATTATAAACAAGTTCCACAAACCACCCCCAGTGAGAGCCCATTGAAATACTATTCGAATCAGCAAGGCCAAATGCGAGCAATATAAAACTGATATAAACAATAACTGGTATATGCATGTGTTCCTTCTTTGTTTACTTTATCCTTGTACTTGGGCTGTCTCACTTGTGATTCACTCTCCATGGCCCAGACTATATTTAACATGTTGCGCGAGCAGCATGCAGCTTTTTTCTTCGGCGTTTTTGTTTAAAAACAGAGATAAAAAAAAAACAATTAAATAGTGTACATAACTTGCCAATTCATTCAGACCATCACTAGCATTGATAGTGTGAGATGTAAATCTATAGTGATGCTCCTGCAATTGTGGCCATATTTCTTCATTTTCATATACCACCTGCGATTCATGGGTTGCGTAACCTGTCCACCATGCCTGAAATATTCATTGAAGTTTCGCTACAGGCAATACCTCAATAAAGGGACATATGAAAATTTGCACCTCCTACAAAAAACACGCAAAAAAATTAATAGAAACGAGCGCTGAAAGCTAACGTCGTGACAGCCTCCACAGGGCGAGCGGAGCGAGTCAGGCAAAAATTATGTCCTTGCCGTGACGTCACCCCGGTTCGCCGTTAAGGGGACGCCACGCAAACTTCTCGTGGACAATAGCTGTCGCTGTTCGTCAAACACGAGACATGGCTAGCTTGAGCATAAATCCGTCTGTTGCCCAGCCAATATTTTCCACTTGCTTCACGGGTCATAGCCATGTAAAATGGACAAACCCAGCTCTTGGCTATTGCTGTAATCCTACTATGGCACCAATCTCAGAGGCTGCCAAACTAAACGGCCGGCTTGGCATTTGTAAAAAAAAAAAAAAAAAAAATGAAAAAAAAACAAAACTTAAATTATGGTTTAGCTACAGGGTGGCCGGGGCGGGGGCTGCGGCCAGGGCTGCGGGGTGGGCTGGGGTGCGGTCGGGGCCGTGGCTGCAGGATAGGCCGGGGCTGCGGTCGGGGCCGCTGCGGTCGGGACCGGGGCTGCGGGCGGGCCTGGGACTGCGGGCTGTTCGAGTGCCCTTCTGGCCAGCAGGAGGAGCAGTTGGACCAGGGTGCTGTGGTTGTTCTCGATTCCCGAAACCGTCCTGTCTAGGTTACCAGAGATCCGTTCCAGGACCTCCAGGAGCTGAAATAGCGAAGGAGTTTCATTAACATTGGGCAGCATATTTCCATACACCCACTCTGCCAAGATCTTGCTCGTTCCACAATTTTGTTTTATTCTGCACCATTGTAGACATGCACTGCTTTCTGTGGCCTCGTGGCGACACCTTGGTCTGAACCTTCTTAGTTGTAAGTGCACGTAAGGTCTAGTTTGAGCCTGTACAACCGAGTATTGGTGATGATGGTGCTCATTCCTGCACCACTGATGATAGGTCCCAGTTCCCCTAGCAAGAGAGCTTACCTCGTGAGGTGGGGGGCACCGGCTCGGCTGCCATCTGGCGCCTGCTGCTGGTTGGCCTCTCTTGGTAGGGGAATTAATAAGAACTCTCGAGAACACACAGCCTTGTGTGTGCTTCCCATGTGTTGACCAAAGATGTTGACGAGCATGCATTCTACTCGGGGGAGAACACATTGAGAAGGCCACTTCAGAATCATTCTTACTTTGCTCTTCTGACGTTTCCACTTAGGAGTGAGCCTGTGTCCATGCTAAGAAATGAGTACCGGGATATGTATAGTGCTAGCATATCGTCTTCCCAAAAGTACAAGCAAGACACCACAGGGATTTATTGCAACAGCCAGGAGCAAGGTGTCAAAAATGACGCATGTCCCTGTTTGAATGTCAAGCATTTGATTTCGCCACTACATAGACTAATGTAATGTCTTCCGCTAGAGCTCCTCATATTTGCAAAGAGCCAACGCCTTTCTTAAATGCATCGTCTTTGATATTCCGCGGTGCAGTGCATTGGCGCCCGTTGCACTGCACTGGTTACCCACTCTTTGTTAACATGATGTTAGTTAAGTACGTACCTGCTGGTCATCCCACTCGCCGGAGACCCGCACCCCGGGGGCCCCGAGCGCCGAATCGGCGCCCACCAGCGTCAGGATCCTGGCGAGCGACGACGCTAGTGGGCGCACAGCCGAGCTCCCACCCCCGGTCCTTCTGTTGACCAACGAAAGTGACTCACTAAATTTCTTTGCACTATCAGCAGACTACAAAGGTTACCTTGCGGCCTCGTTGAGCTGCGCAGCTCGTTTCCGCGGATTCATCACTCGTCGGGACCAGTGCTCCTTCCACTGCTCAGAGCTCTTGGTTGGTGACCCCAACGCGTTCAGAGCGAGCTGCTTCCACAGCCACTGCTTCTCGTCGCGCGTCAGAACTGCCGAGAGGTCGGTAGCGTTGCGCGCGAGGAACGGGTGCTACGAGAAGACCACGATAGATTGTCAGATATAATTACACCAAGGTATTTAAACTCGCGCACTAGTTAAACGGAAGAGTCAGCGATCTTGTAGATATACTCTAAAGGGTTTTTTTCTTCTTGAAAAAATTCGTAAGAGTACCGCTCTTGTAGAATTTAGCTCCGTTTTCCAATGATCGCGCCATGACGATAAATTGCACTTTCACAAGCGGGCAAGTCCACCGTTCCAAAAATATTTCATCCCCCAAATAAACAGTTCTTTTTCCAAGTGGCTACGTAGCTCGGCTCGTAATCTGAAAGCACAAATAAATATAGGTGTCTGACGCACAGAAACACACTGCATGCTAGGCGGTGTCATCCAAAATGCAAGCGCATAAAGATTTTTTCTTCGGCAGTAACTACAGTTGAAGGCTCATCGACAACTCTGTAGGATTCAGCTGTGCCGATGAGCCAGATAACGGCCTCCGGCAGTTCATATTCAAAACACGTCTTCTCATGTCTTTAAGTCCCCCTCTTATTGTCAGAATGGCATTTGCCATCGAAGGAGCCCTCCTATTGCGGAAGTTTGTCTTTTAGCAAATTAAGTTCACTGAAGGATCGCTCAACTTCTGCGTTGGAATATGACATTACCAGCATTGCCATATGGCACCGAATGGGATTTTGTCCGGAGGCATCTTGGTACATGTTCACCCCAAAAAAGATTCAGTGTCTGTGTCTTGGACCATACAGTCATAAGTGCCTTCCACTGGCTTTCTATTTGCTGAATACCAGAACCATCCACACCCATTGCTTCAATCAGCGGAATAAGGGATGCCTTTAGTGCACATAACTCATTCTCTGCTGCCAGCCGCGCTGTCTTTCTCGGGATTTGTACGTTGTCGGGGAGCGTTTGGTGTATTCGCTGCACAAGTGACACAGTTACACAACACACTTGATGCACCGTTTTGTCCTTTGTCCTGAATTTCTTTGACGTGTTTTTCGAAACGGTAACCCAAATAGATCTGGAAAACTAAATGGTGCTCTAAGTTTTTGTTTAAAGCAGAGACCCGCGTTGTGAAGAGGACAACCTTCCGTATCAAAGAAATGAGCAGGCGCTCGAGATCTTGCGGCAGCTTCGTATGCCTAGTTGACGTCGTTAGCATGCGTTGCATGTAGCATTACCGTGTTGTAGCACGTCACTCTATCTAGCAATTTCAGAGTGAGTTTTCAGCTCTATCTTCAGATCAGCAATTTTAGCTACATACAGCTGGTTCGATTGATAGATAGCCAGCGCGTAGAATACGCCTGCGCAATCTTGAGTTGGTTTTCTCCGTTAATAATGAAGTTGTACAGCCTCTTGTAGGCATCGTGAAGCTGACTTTGAAAACCAGTAGCACGTCTCGCTGACGAGAAACTCAAGTGTTGAGAAATAAAGGACGAGGAAGAGCGCGCGGACGGTTGGGGAGCACGCGGGGCTTGGGCACCCGCAATGTCAGTGTTCCATAAACGGCCATCCGAACCGGACACGTCTCGGGTCCCTTCCTCCACATAAATTTGGTGCCGAACCCCCTCGAGAGGACATGGACCGCCTACGCAGGACCCGCGGCGTTGTCCGCTCCGCCGTCACCAGGACGATATCCCAGCTGGACGATCTTATCCAGAACCTGAACACAACAGAGCTTGACTTGCGGCTCCCGCTCGACTATCTCATCCAGAAGCAGACAAGCCTAGACGACCTGGACCGGGATATCCTGACATCGACAACCGACGACGACTTGGAGAACGAAATCGAGGGAGCAGAGGATTACCGCACGGGGATTAGCCATGGCATCACGCGCCTTCGTTACGCCCTGGACAAACTAAACCAACCCACGATCATCTCCACGCGTGTTGCAAGCACCCGAACCGACACACCGCAGCACAGCGGCCACCCTCCCACAACTGAAGCCCTGAGCAGCCTTCCTCCCACCGGAACCGTCCCTACAGCACCCGCTCATGGCAGTCATCGAAGGGTCGCCCTTCCCAAACTCCAGGTACCTACCTTTGCCGGGAACATCAGTGATTGGCAGGGATTTTGGGACCATTTTGATGTCACGATTCACAGAAATCCCGATCTCCCTCCCATCGAGAAATTTAAGTACCTCATGACATACCTCACTCACAACGCAAAGCGGGCTGTCGAAAGCATTGGTCTCTCCGAGCAGAATTATGACCATGTAATTCGTACACTTCATGACAGATTTGGAAGACGTGATATCTTGATCGACGAACATATTAACCAGCTACTGAATCTCCCGAAAATAAGCAGCTCAAGAAACGTCACCCAACTACGTCAGCTGTTCGACGCCATTCGCTTCTGCACAACATCTCTAGAAGGCTTCAATATTCCGCCCAACAACTACGCGGTGGTTCTTCATCGTGTGCTGATGAGAGCTCTTCCCGAGGACCTAGCACTCATGTACCGCCAGAAAATAAAGGAAAGCGCGACAGCAGACAGCCCCAACGCTGCTCGAATGGCGCCCAGACGATCAAGTCAAGCTTATCATGACGTTTCTTCAAATCCAGATAGAGATACGAGAGGAAGGACGCATGGAACAACCTACTCAGGCATTCGAAGGTACACCACATCAGCCGAACTTACAAACTGAGTTCATATCGAACAATCCATCTGCACTGGCACTGACCAACGAATCGTTTGACCGCCGTGTCCTTTCGTGTCCGCTCTGCGGCTCCGCCGAACACGACGTTCAGAGCTGCCAGGTTACACTATCGACCCAGGAGAAACGATTAAGGCTCACACGGGCACGCTGCTGCTTTAAGTGTGCCAAACGGAACCACATCGCCCGTGCCTGCCGCACAGCAAGGAGCCTAACCTGTACCGCTTGCGGAGGGCACCACCTGACCATTCTATGCGACGTTTTCCGACCCCCTCAAGCTGCGCAGGGCATCGGCCAATCTGGAGAAGACTCTACTCCAAACTCTGCGGCAGTTATTAGTGCCCCAACAAACGCGGCAAAGCAAGGACCGTCAGTTCTACTTCAAACGGGCCAAGTGTGGGCTTCTTCGCTCCATGAAAGAGTCCCTGTTCGAATATTGCTGGACAGTGGCAGTCAAGAACTTTCGTGCGTCGCGACGTCTCAAAAAAATTGAACTGCACAGTTCTTGGAAACGAAGAGCTCACCGTATTCACGTTTGGTAACGCTCGACGACCTTCACGCTATCACTGTCGACGAGTTACCATGGAACTATGTGGTCGAACCACCGGCACACGAATCCACTTGGAAGCATTGGAAGTGCCAGAAATCTGCACTGTCATCAGTCATCCGGTCAACGAAGAGCTGCAAGCTCGACTCCATTCTGAAAACACGCTGAGCGCCGATATAGAACCGGAAGGTGTGTCATGCCCAACTGAAATAGGTGTTCTCATCGGATCTGACGCCTATTGGAAGATTGCCACAGGCAAAATTAAACGCCTCAGCGAGACACTAACGGCAGTTGAAACCGTCTTCGGCTGAATGATACAAGGAACGTATACCGGTCATTCGGGCAACCCACGAAGCACAGTAACTACACTTTCTCTGTCATGTGAATTCTCCAACGACGGGAACGAGGATCTTGATCCTTCACAAATGTGGCGCCGAGCTGCCATTGGTGTCACCGATTTAGCCGACACTCAACCAATTATTCATCCACCGCTCCAACCATTTGAAAGAAGCATAAAAAAGTGTGATCTGCGGTATGAAGTGCCTTTCATGATAAGTACCGCAGGCCTAGAATTAAATTGCAATAACCGCAACAAACACAAGAGTGAGATTAGGACGGCGCTATTATCGGAACCAATGTCCCTGTGCAGTAGTGTCGGCCACAAAAAGATCTACGCGCAAGACTGCACACCCACGAAACTGTCGGCTGCCACAAAGGACGACGTCTTCGAAGAACCGGTGAACCAATTGAAAGGTCCCGTCGCTGTACGCGAGAAAGGGAGAACTACGATGCCACTCTCAGAAACAATGTCTTTGTACAATAACATCGTCTTTGGAGGGAGCGGTACACATAGCTTTATATCCACGGAGGATGCCTGCGACAGACGGGTGGATCGTTCGGCCTCAAGAAAACGGAAACCGCTTCACCGCAAGCTGTTGCTGCCCAGGAGGAGCGAGCCCTTGCAGTCGAACGTTGCAACCGAAGATTTTATGCATGTTCGGCCTAGCAGCCAAAACATGGAATCGGGAGCAGACGAAGAGGTGGAGATTTGTCCGGTGCGCGAGACTCAACGGGTTGAAAAGCAGATTCTAAACGAATTAGCGCAAACTTTCGGAGATGCCGTGAGCGAGACGGCAACCCAGAACGGGAGGATCGCGAAGACTGGCGCTGAGGAACAACCTATTGGGCCGGAGAAGGACCGACACCTTTTTAGGCACGGTTCAGCAGTCAAGGTTCATCCATAACAAGCTGAAAATGCGGCCAGCTGCCGCGGGGCACTCGGACGGGGAACACCAGATCTTCCTGCCGAACGGAATGTCACGGCTGGCGGAAATCGTGTGCTCAGCACGACCCGGAAAATTCGAACACTGCAAAGTCTCGCAAGGGTGCGAGCCGTCCAAAACGGCCGACACTACGGATGCGTCCGCAAGCCGAGAACAACAAGATATGTCAAGAGTTGTGGGACTACTATCAACAGGCAAACAAACCATTCGACAAAGCGTACACAGCTCTAGAAGGACAGAAGGTCGAGAAACGAAAGTAATTCTGCCAGGTCTATAAAGCGCAGAAGAGCGACTGAGGGATGGTCGGAGAAGCCGAATACGGCGTGCGTCCAAGATTCGTCAACTTCGAACTATCGTCACTCCGAATTTGAAGGCGACGGCAGTTGCCGGTCTGAAGGGACTTTGAAACGCAGAGAGGGCGCAGCATCTCCGGAGTCCGCGCACAATCCAAATGCAAAGTCGATTGCCACGGACCAAGCTGAGCAGAAAAAGACGAAAATGCTAAAGAGAAAAGAGCTACCGTCCGAGGACTCCCAAGCAGATCCTCTTCCAAGCACCGAACACCCAGCTCCTCCAAAGTGGTGGAAGGTGAAATGGAAAGACACCACCAAGCGAAAGACAAAATGTGCACCCGGAGCTGGGGTGGCAGACGTACACGACGACCGGGAAAGTCCGTGGGACGAGTCTGGGCAGGACGACTTCTTGAGTGACGAGGGTCCAGACGACAACATCCTGGGTGAGAGGTCAACAGGCCTGTCCAGCGGCTCTTCCTTCTTGAGGCAGCATCGACACCAGTGCCGGCCCGGCAGGATGTTGAGAAATAAAGGACGAGGAAGAGTGCGCGGACGGTTGGGGAGCACGCGGGGCTTGGGCACCCGCAATGTCAGTGTTCCATAAACGGCCATCCGAACCGGACACGTCTCGGGTCCCTTCCTCCACATCAAGATTACGGGGCAAACAGTCTGCCACCGCAGCGGAAATGGCCAGCTGTAATGAGTGGCAGCCACACCGAACAAGGAACAGATTCGGTACCTCTTCTTTCAACTTCTTGTACACGTCATTCTTCATTCCGGTCATTACGCTTGCGTTATCAGCTCCGATACCAACCATGTTGGCCAAGGTAACGTTGAACTCCTTTAGAGTGCGCTTGATTCCTTCCTCGATGCCGTCGGCCGTGCATGCCTTATGAACACTCAAGGAGAAGAAACTCGTTACAGCTTTCGTTATCACTGTGCTGTAGTAAATTATGGCCACAGCCAAAAGTTTGGTTACACTGATGTAGTGTTGTAAATAGCTGTGTATGACTAAAAGGAAAAAAAAAGAATGAAGAAAAGAAAAAAGAGGCAAGCGACTACCGATGCCTCAGTGTTTATCAAGACATTGAAGCTGTCGGCCGCCTTTTCGGCGACGAGTAGCACGCGTCAGTCCGGGCCTGCTGGCGCGTCGGTTTTTTTAGATTTTCGCTTCAGACGAAACGTTCATCGGTCTGGACAACCGTTAGCTATGGCGTTTTTTTTCCTGGTTTTCGAGTTCCGGTTGGTCCCCCTGCGGTCACAACCTTTGTGTCGTATTTTCCGAGCGCCCTTTGCCCTTGACTGCATTCCCTTGTGAGCCTGAAGTGCGAACGTTAGCTAGGCAGTTTTTTTGATAGGCTAAGAAACGCCGATGTCCCGGTGTTCGCGACACTGTTCGTAGCTTCCAGCGGTTGGTCTTTCTTCTGCTAGCGCCACCGATTCAAGTCAAGATTGCGGTCATGGCGTCCGGCCTCATGGCGGCCCTTGACTTCAGCCTTTCAAAGGCAAAGCGAACGGAAAGCTGGATTTTGAATTTCTCAGTTTCCAACATTAGAGATCGGTTCTTTACGCTGTCACGATGACAGAACCGCGTTTCTCAGGCAGCTAGCGCCCCAGACCTTGCCGTTTTTATAGTCTGAATTTTGGTTAGCGTTTCCGCCTTTCCCGTTTGATCCCGGCGGTTCTTGATTTCCGTGGGAGGCATCCCAGGGATCACCCCCTCGTTCTGCTGGCGTAGATTTCTTGTTCCGTCGGAGGATTTCGTTCCGCTTCGTTAATTTTTCGAGAGCATTTCGCGATCCGCTCGTGCGAGCGTTCGATCCAGTTTACATCGAGTCCGATTGTTAAAAATACTGAGCATAGAGGTTGCGACTGGAAGGCTCATTGTATAAAGACAAGTAGGCCGAATGAGGCTACCTGAGTTTTTACAGTCGTCAACCGCATCCATTCAAACTTTTTCAATTGGCACCCTGGTACCGTGGAATTTCAGTCATTTTGGCACCCAGCTGCCCAGATCTTTTTCAAGCGACCGACTTAGATGTCGTCACTCCCTACACTGTTAGCAACAATCTAAATCTCTAAAAAAATGTCGTCACTCCCTACACCATAAATACCCTGCCAGTGTCCCTTTAAACGGCGGCTTACTCATAGTATTACTCACTGTGTGGTGAGCCCAGTGTGCGTAGGAACTTGTCTATTAATCTGCACCATAATGGCACAAGGGAAGATATATTTCTTGCTTCCACCTGGAGAACAATAAATAAATAAATAAATGTTGACTTGACACATAAAAAGATAATTGTCCATTCAACTCGTTCACTTTTGGCTGGACTCGGCATGGCTGGGCTGGACTGGACGAGGAGTGGCTTGCAGGGCTAGGCAGGTCTTGGCCGCGCTGGGCTCGGCTGTTCTCGTCAGACAGCAGCAGAACGACCTCGACGAGCACGCGAGTCGTGTTCTAGAGTTCTAGGGCCACCTTCTGCATGCCGCGAGCTTGCTCCTGGGTGGCGACAGCTTGCTCTCGGCTGGCGCTCACGACAGCCTCCATGTGGTGGCAAAGGGTCTTCACGCAATGCAGGAGCTGGAACGACTGCGGAAATTTAGTGCTCAGCAGCAACACATTTCTAGACACCAAGAGGGTGTGAAGACCTTGCTGATGTTACAGTTCGGTTTTAATGATGCTTTTATGGATGTCCATTGCCCTCTTTGCAGTCCCACTTTCATGGTGGCATCTTTGTTAAACTCCTACCTATTTCGTCATGTTACTGAGTTCTAAGTGTGAGCCAATGCCTGGCCTTAGAATTCGACGTCCCGCGCGTCCCTCGCCTCGTTCTGCATCTGGAGGGCCTGGTTTGCAACTGCCTGCATGTCAGCTTCGTCGTGCCGCTCCTGAATCGACATCCGGGCTGTGGCGCGAGGCGTCATTGGCCGCATCTGCGCCTTGCTGGGGGCATCACATCTGCTAGGAAACCAAGAATAATTGTGCTTATGTCATGTCACAATCCTAGTTGTCCTCATAAGAGATCTCACTCTGTGAGGTGGAAGACACCGACTTTTTGTAACCCTGTTGGACCGCAGCTACCTGCTGCTGCGCGCTCTAGGTCCCAACTGCCCCCTGAGAGAGAGGCTCCGGCGTTTTATAGCAGGAGACTCCCTTTATCCTGCCGGCAGGGCCTCAGCCAGTCGCCGTAGCGAATGGGCGGAATTTGTGCGGAAATCGTGAGGGCATGTCGGCAGGGTTGAGTGCAGTGGGGACCCAACAAGAACGCAGGTCCTTCTTTATTGTCAAGCGTGAAAAAGTGGCACACAACTCCCAAGGGAGTGCACGGATATGTCCTGCGGTGATGGCGTGTCTAAGGGCAAGGTTATCCGTATGGATGAGGGCCATAGGCTTGGCGAGGAGTGCTGCAAGGAGCCATGCCAGAGCCTCTCGAAGAAAAATGTGACGGTCGGGTGCTGTGATGACGGCCAGAGCTGCCGTAGGTGTCACGACTCCCAGTCCGGTGGATGAGGCATCCGCGAAGGATGTGAAGAAGGGGGGGGGGGGGGAGGGAAGGGAGGAACGAGGGGCACAGTGTGAGGGAGCACACTCCAAAGTTTCTTGAACAGAAGGCACCACTGGCGGGATGGGGGGGGGGGGGGGGGTCTCCATTCGCGGCCTCAAAAAGAGGGCGCAGAGCATGGTACGAGGCCCTGTACAACGAAAAATAAAAACACCAAAGTCCTGCGAGTTTTTGGTAGAGGGGGTGGGCTGGGGAGTCATAAGGAGCTGGAGAGTGTCCTTGAGTGATTGCACTCTGTGGGGTATGAGACAGAGTTGCAGCATTAGTGTCAAGAAAGAAACCCAAAAACTTTATCTGTTGGGTAGGGATGAGTTGAGTGTCACGGGGTAGGGATGAGTTGAGTGTCACTATAAAACGCCTGAACCCGCATGCAGTGAGGTCACGCAGAAAAAACTGGGTCTGCTGGGCTAGGAAAACTGGGTCAATATGGGCCCGAAGGAAATTATCAATGTATGACCATGCCCAGAGACCGCGGTCACGCAAGGTTCTGGTGATCGCTGTGGCCAGTGCTTGTATTAGAAAGGGGGCCGGACGGACCCCAAAAGGGAGTCTGGTGAAGGCAAAATATTTGCCATCCAAGCGAAAGGTGGTAAGGCGCTGTGCCTGGTGGTGTAGGGTGATATGGTAGAAGGCCTCCGCCAGGTCCACCTTCGTAAAAAACGCGTTGGGAGGAAGGGGAGCCTGGAGGAGGACTTTGGGAAGAGGGTCGAGGCGGAAGGAAGGCGCCGCCAAATGCTTGGTTAAATGACTCGCGTCTAGTACAAATCTGGACTCAGTAGAAGATTTGGGGGCAAGCTGGATGGGGCTTAGATAGGGTCCACGGGATGCAGTTCTCAGAAGACCGGAACTAAGCATGGAGGCGACCGCGGCACGAAGGACGGGTAGTTGGTCAGGACCAGGGGGGCGGTTGTTGACCACGGAAGTGGCCTTGCAATGTAACCGGAGGTTAAAGTAGTCGGACGCGGGAAAAAAAGAAAAAGTAGATGCAGTTCGATCCCAGTCCACCGCGGGGGGTGGAAGACTACGCCTCACAGGTTGCCACTGGCGTGGCTGTAGAAGATTGGGGTGCCTAGAGCCGTCTTTGTCCTGCGGTTCGTCCTCATCTTGAGGCTCATCACCGTCAGGGTGATCCTCTAACCATCGTAAGATCCTGTCGGCCGCGAGGGCCCAAGTATCGTCTTCTTCTTCTGAGGAAGACAGGACTGAGGTGGACAAAGAGGATTCGGAAGAGGAGGGCTCCGAAGGAGGCGTTAGAGGGATATCTGCTGCTTGCATGGCCTGAACAAGGATGTCTGGGGGTTGTATGATATCCTGAACGACCGCCACTACTTGTTGGTTATCCACGGATACAACAACCGGCTGTGGGTTATTCAAAACTACATCAAGCTTCGCAATGACTTGGTCAACAAGACAAAGAGTTTCTGGGGTGATTTGTTCTGGAGGTACACTCACCGGAACGGCGGAGACGGTAGGGGGTGGCGACGGAGGCAGCTGTGCGTAGTCCCTGGAGCCCCAGAGGGGGACATGGTCCAAGAGTTCTTGGGGGGGGGGGGGGGGGGAGCACAGTTCCGCGCACTGGTGAGGCAAAGAGCCTACTTGGGGGGGTCGGCGTCCTTGGAGGCCTTGGGGGGGTTCCGCGCTCTTGCGCCTCGGGTGGACTGGGTGGCGCCGCGGCCGCGCCCGGCAGGCCGGCTGGGGCGGTCGGGTGCAGCAGCGGTGGCCGGTGGTGGGGGGAGCGGAGCTTCCAGAAGGAAGGAGGCGCTGGGGTTGGCGTACCCTTGGAGGGCCGTTGGCCATCGAGAGAGTGCGACATGATAGAGTAGCCTGACCCTGTCGAAGATGCGGAGTTTGGCAGAGGCTCGGAGGGGGGGGGGGGGGGGACACTGTCCCACACCTGCGAGAAGTTCTCGATGAGCTGGAGCTCGATGACATCGCGCGTCCCGAAGAAGCGCGAGGAACGGCTGGCCCGGCCGACGAAGATAAGGGCGTTACGGAAATCCCGACCTGTCGGGGAGTCTGTGGTGGTGAAGAGCCTGTGTCCGCGCGCTCCGGTGGGAACGCGTCTGGGGCGGATGTGCCGGGGGTACCGGTCCCGGTGTCTGTCTGGACTTGTCACAAGCTCGGAGTCTTAGTCCTCGGAGTCCGCATCGGGGACCCTTGCTCTGTAGCGGCCAAATGGATCCTGGCTCGCGGCGAAGTCGTTGAGGAAGGGGTCATCCTCGTCGTCGTCCGTGGCGTCGGTGAAGGGCTGTGCCACCGGGGGGAAGTGAGGGCGACGCTGCCGGATCTCTGGGAAGGCCGCACGAAGTGCAGATGTGAGGGCTCCCACCAACTCGGCTGTGGGAGGGGGGAGCGCAGCTCCCGACGAGGGGGCCACTCCACGCGAAGGCGGGGTGGGGAAAGTTGCGAAGGGCTGGTGTGCACCAGCAACGCCAGCCGGCGTAGTTGCCGCAGGAGGGTTTCCATCGTTTCGATCAGGATGGCCGGCGGGACGTGCAGAGTGGGACCTCAAATTGCGGGGGGTTTTCTTGGGCGGCATCGGCTTGCAGACGCACACGTGGATCGGTCTCGATGCTTGTAACCTTGTTGGACCGCAGCTACCTGCTGCTGCGCGCTCTAGGTCCCAACTGCCTGCTGCCTGTGACCCGTCTGGACACTTGAGGGTCTCTTCTAGAAGGGAATTTATCAGTTCCAGTTAGGACAGAGGACTTGTGCGCAGTTTCTAGATATTAAGAATGGCTATGAGGCTGCGCTCCACTTACGGGAAATCAAATTAGACTGTTTCAGAGGCGGTACCAGGTGTTCCTAGCAACCTTTCGGGTAGTAATCGTAGCCGCGTCGGCGGAGGCCCACCGCAACGGCACAGAATGTATCCATCACGCTGGAGACAGCTACCTCGTTGGCACACCAGGCGACGACTCGTCCGAGATCCTCCGAGACGGAAGGGATCAAAGTGCCGGGTTTAAATCGTCGGACCCAGTCACGACGGGGACGGTGTCTTCGCTCGCTTGTTGGGAAGGAGCCTTCTGCGGTACCCCACTTGCCGCTGGGCGTGTGTGAATCCCGGCCCGAGAGGGAGGCGAGAAGGTGGGGGATGGCTCGATTGTCTCCGGCCCAGGTCTAGTTTCCCGCTAGGGCTACCAGAGCAAGGAAGCCCCGGCCCATCTCGGGCTTGGGAACAAATAGGTCAGGCCGCGGGATGCGGCCGTCTGTGATCACGCCGTCCGAGTGGAGACGGGTAGTACCGCCCGCCACCAGATAGCTTCGTCCTTTAGGTCGGGGCCAGTCCGGAGACTGCAGCGGTGCACGAAGTCGGGATTGCCGACAGACATCCTGCCCATGTCTACCTTGGGATAGCCAAGGGCGCCTTCGAAATACCATGGGATCTGCTGGGTCCAGTTGTCCGTAATCTTCGGCATAGGGTAGGGGCAATGGCCGGCGGGGAGGGCTCCTGCCACACCGCCTCCGGCGGCGACGGTTTGTAGAGCCACACGGCCCACGAGCAGCAAGGCTCGCTCATTCCATTTTTCGTCCTCCTGGACGTGGGGCCAGTTCATACTTTCCACAAGCTCAACGCAATGGGCTGGTTCCCAGAGGGGCCTCCCACAAGCTGGGGGGGGGGGGGGGGAGAGGAGAGGAGAGGAGAGGGGAAGGGAAGGGGAGGGAAAGAGGAGGGAGGGAGGGGAGGGGGTGGGGGCGGCGATGCTTTAGTCAACGTGAGGGAGCGCCGTCGTTCCGGCACCGACGGAGGCACTGAGCTCGAAAGGCTCATCGCCCCGTGGCACGCTGTCAAGGTAGGCGTGGTAGAAGTAATCCGGGACGGGGGCCAGGACGACGGGCCCGTAAGGGCTCAGGGCCTTGACGGAGAAAACCTGGCTGTTGAAGCTTCCCGGTGAGGCACGGAGCCAGACCCAGCTTCAGTCAGGGTCGAGAGGCAACATGTGCGCTTCAAGGACCCGCTCCACCGTACGGCCCAGGAGCGACTCGAGGGCTCCACCAGCTCCAGGGCCCCCACCAAAGGCACCACGGTAGAGGCTGTCGTAGGCCGGAATCGTCCGGTGGCCTGCAGTCGCCTCCGACAGGTGGGCGTTGCTCCAGTCGAGCTGTCGGTGAGTGAGTGCGCCTGCGAGGTGGAGCCTCTCAGAGGCTATGAACCGATACACACCAGAGTCACGGAGCGTTGGTGTGAGGTATCCTCCAGCGTGCAGGTAGGGCTGTTTTAGTAGTAGACTCCCGCTTGGACAAGGGAGACAGTCTTAAGGTCATGGGTCCTTGCCCCCAATCGAAGGTATGGTTAATAAGTTCCAGGCTTCCTTTATTTTACACTTCTCTTTCTCTCTGGCAACTTTCCACTTTCCAGTGACTATGTTGATGTCAAGAATTGACTCCCGAAATATGTCTAGTGGCAGCTAGAGAGGATGCACTTCCCCTCTTATGTGAAAATGTATTCTATGATAGAGAAATGGCATCTTTTGACAGCGTGCACACAATACAACTAAGGGTTACAACGAGAAAAACAAGGAAACAAAAGTACACTTGTTTTAACTTTAGAAACTCCAGCATTACTGCTAAACATATGATAACTTTGTTTTTTGTTTGTCCCAAGTGCTTGTTTCTTAGGTTTTGCCTTGACGTGGACGAATTAATCTGCCTTCTGATTCGCTGAATTATGAAAAGTTGCAACACCTTTAATGCACATGTTCACATTCATATTTGTCGCATTTCATTGTAGTACACTGTAGCTCACTGAAAATAAAACCCTTTTCGGATATTCTCCTCCTATTGGGATTGAACAGCTTCGTGCGCAATATGTTCAAGTGTGTTGTCACCTCAGCCTCACCTCAAACGCGGGGACACAAAACCCGGGGGCACGCATGGCCGAGTCCTCGCCCACTAGCGTCAAAATAGTGCGTACGACGACGCCAGTGAACGCCCCCCCCCCCCCCCCTTTTTGCCTGCGAGTAAAGGTAGTCAATCAAGCAATCAATCAATCATTTTTATTTGCGTCTGTACAATAATACAGGCACTGGAGGCATGGAAAAAAAAAAAAAAAGCCGTCGGATGTCGGCTTGACGAGGTTCACGTCCCCTTTGTTTAGTAAACGGCAAGCAATCTAAAAAAAAAAGTCAAATACTTAAGAAACATAATCACTAGCAATAGTGAAAATACACGTTTAAAATTGGTCTATTCATTACAATGTCAAGGGCAAACAAATACACTGTATATTGTAAAATACAATTGTATGACATAAATATTCACAGAAACATCTGTTTTAAAGAATGAGATGTGAAATGTTCGATGATAATGTTATTTTTAATTAAATGGCTTTGTAAAAAAAGAAGACGATGTTTTAGCATTTGAGTTACATAGGTGGTTCGACTGAACGATATCCTCTACACTACTTCGTGACGTACACATCGCGACACTGTTAGCGCGAACACGACATCGGCGCATTTTCTAATTCTACTTCTAAATAGTATTAGCGAGCATGACATTTTATCGCTTACATTATAAAACTAAATGAGCTCTTTCCGTAGTCATAATAACTTGGATGACACCCCTTGGTTTCGAAGAGAAAACCTGGAAAAACCGGCGATCGCTTGTTCGCGCTAACAGTGTCGCGCTCTGTACGTTATAAGGTCTAATATATATATTGTTAATTCCGATATGTTACTAATGCCAGGCGTCTTTTGTTTAATACTTACTATAATCGAATAAATAAAGTGTACTCGTACAGTTTGTTAAGTGGACTCGTATAGACGTTATTCGAAAGCTTGGCCAACACTATGAGTAAACTACACAGATTCCCTTGCCATTTTCTTCCAACTCCGAAGCCCGCGACCCCGCGCCTTTCGAGACCCACACGGCCCAGTACCTCTTCCAACTTTCCGGCTCATTCGTCGGAGGCCCGAAGAAGTTGAGTCGGTAGGTCAGCTGGTTCCAGATATGAACCTTGTGCCGTCTCTGGTCAGCGCCGGGCTCTGTTCAGCTGCACCGCGTACGAGAGGGGTTCTCGAACATCGATGTATCGAGCTCCTTCCTTCCGGGCCGCGGTCACACGTTGTCTTTACTGTCCTCCGTGTTGTTTGGACAATAGTCACTGACAATTGTAAGAAACGCAGGGTAGTCTGGAACCTTTAATTATCGCTCCGGAGCCAATGAAATTGCTGCATTAGCCGATGAGAACGCCGACGAGCGAATCGCGAAGCAAGAAGAGTGAGCATCACAAGCCACATCCTCCCGTTTCTTGAGCCGTCATCACAGATGTTTTTCCAAACATTCTCGTCTGAGCGCAGGAATAGCGAATTCTCGAAACAAAAGAAATTACTTCTGACTAGTGTAGCACCGTATAAGCACTGGGCCATTCTCAAGAAATATATCACGTGTTGTACCAAGCATTCTTCTCTTATTTAAGGACACTATAGCTCATAGTCTCTAGATTGCATTTCGTCAGACATATGACAATGAAACTCATAAAAAGCAAAAGCATAAGGGCCAAGTTTCTTAGGTAGTTAAGACAAAATAAATGTAGCTGCTATTGCTACGCATGGCTAGACTGCAGGCCTCTTAAGTTCTCAACGAAAAATATTTCTTGACACCAGACAGGAATGAAAGAACACTCCCTATCGTCAGCGAGGGGTAAACATTTAAGTGGAGGCTGCTCCCACCTCTTCCCACTTTGGCAGAGCAAAGACGGGTGAGGAGCTTGCTCCCTCTCCGCAGTTCGCTTTGCTAAAGTGGAAAGAGGTGGGAGGAGCTTCCAGTTCACTGTTAACCTGTCGCCCACTATAGCTGTTGCTGTTCTTCAAACACGAGAAATGGCTAGCTTGAGCATAAATCCGTCTGTTGCCCAGCCAATATTTTCTACTTGCTTCACGCGTCACAACCAAGGAAAATGGACAAACCCAGCAGTTGGCTATTGCTGTAATCTGGGTATTGCGCCAATCTCTAAGGCTCCAAAACTAAATGGCCTACTTGGCACGTGTAAAAAATAAATAAATTAATAAATAAATAATTGAATAAATAAATAAATAATAAATAAATTTATTGTTCGGTTGCAGGGTGGGCTAGGGCTGCGGCCGGGGCAGTGGGGTGGGCCGGGGCTGCGGCCGGAGCAGCGGGGTGGGCCTGGGCTGCGGCCGGAGCTGCGGGGTGGGCCTGGGCTGCGGCCGGAGCTGCGGGGTGGGCCTGGGCTGCGGCCGGAGCTGCGGGGTGGGCCGGGGCTGCGGCCTGAGCTGCGGGGTGGGCCTGGGCTGCGGCCTGAGCTGCGGGGTGGGCCTGGGCTGCGGCCGGAGCTGCAGTTTGGGTCGGGGCTGCGGCCGGAGCTGCGGGGTGGGCGGGGGCTGCGGCCGGAGCTGCGGGGTGGGCCTGGGCTGCGGCCGGAGCTGCGGGGTGGGCCGGGGCGGCGGCCGGAGCTGCGGGGTGGGCCTGGGCTGCGGCCGTAGCTGCAGGGTGGGCCTGGGCTGCGGCCGGAGCTGCGGGGTGGGCCGGAGCTGCGGCCGGAGCTGCAGGGTGGGCCGGGCTGCGGCCGGAGATGCAGGGTGGGCCGGAGCTGCAGGGTGGGCCGGGGCTGCGGGCTGCTCAAGTGCCCTGCTGGCGAGCAGGAGGAGCAGTTGGACAGAGGGTGCTGTGGTTGTTCTAGACTCCCGAGGCCGTCATGTCTAGGTTACCAGAGATCCCTTCCAGGACCTTCAGGAGCTGAAATGGCAAAGGAGTTTCATTAACATTGGGCAGCATATTTCCATACACCCACAGTCTGCCAAGACCTTGGTCATGCCACAACTGTTTCATTCTGCACCATTGTGAACATGCACTGCTTTCTGTGGCGTCGTGGCAGCACCTTGGTCTGAACCTTGTTAGTTGTAAGTGCGCGTTAGGGGTTTAGTTTGAGCCTGTATCTGGCCTCGGAACTCCCTCTACTCTGCAGCCTGGTCCTCGTTCTGTTGCAGCAGCAGGGCCTGTTACTCCACGGCCTGGATGGCAGCTGCGTCGTGCCGCTCCTGCCTAGACAGCCGGGGGGGGGGGGGGGGGGGGGGAGAGGGGGGAGGGGGGTGGCGAGGCATGGTGGGCCGCACCCACGGCCCCTGGCCTGGCGTTGCGTCTGCTAGGAAACCGAGTATTAGTGATGATGGTGCTCATACCTGCACCACTGATAATAGGTCCCAGTTGCCCTAGCAAGAGAGCTTACCTCGTTAGGTGGAGGGCACCGGCTCGGTTGCCATCTGGCGCCTGCTGCTGGTTGGCCTCTCCTGGTAGGGGAATTTATAAGAACTCGGAGAGCACACAGCCTTGTCTGTGCTTCTCATGTGTTGACCAAAGAGCTTGACGAGCATGCATTCTACTCGAGGGAGGACACATTGAGAAGGCCACCTCAGAGGCATTCTTACTTTGTTCTTTTGACAACTTTTCCACTTAGGAGTGAGCCTGTGTCCATGCTAGGAAATGAGTACCTTAATATGTCTAGTGCTACCATATCGTCTTCCCAAAAATTACAAGCAAGACACCACAGGGATATATTGCAACATCCAGGAGCAAGGTCTCAAAAATGACGCATCTCCCTGTTTGAGTGTCAAACATTAGATTTCGCCACTACATAGACTAATGTAATGTCTTCCGCTAGAGCTCCTATTATTTGCAAAAGGCCAACGCCTTTCTTTAGTGCATCCTCATTGATATTCCGCGGTGCAGTGCATTGGCGCCCATCACTGCACTGGTAACTCACTCTTTGTTAACATGATGGTAGTTGTTAAGTACGTGCCTGCTGGTCATCCCACTCGCCGGGGAACAGCACCTCGGGGGTCCCGAGCGCCGAATCGGCGCCCACCACTGTCAGGATCCTGGCCAGGGACGAGGCTAGTGGGCGCACAGCCGAGCTCCCATCCCCGGTCCTTCTGTTCACAACGAAAACGACTCACTGAATTTCTTTGCACTATCAGCAGACTACAAAGGTTACCTTGCGGCCTCGTTGAGCTGCGCAGCTTGTTTCCGCGGATTCATCACTCGCCGGGACCAGTGCTCCTTCCACTGCTTAGAGCTCTTGGTTGGCGGCCCCAGCGCGCTCAGGCGCAGAGCGAGCTGCTCCCACAGCCGCCGCTTGTCCTGGCGCGTCAGGGCTGCGGAGAGGTCGGTAGCGTTCCGCGCGAGCGACTGGTGCTGACGCATGAAGGAGAGTTGCTCCTCCTTCGGAGCAGCCGTCACTCGCGCGCTCCTCGTGGGTTCCGCCAACCCATCCGCTGCCCCCGGCACCCCCACGTGGTCCGACATTTTGGTTTAAAGAAGGCGCTTAGCGCGCATCCCGCATTTCGCGTAATATTGAAACAACTTCCTCTCTAATTAACTCTTAAATGTCGTGCAAAAGGACCCAAAGACTCGGTTCGTTTTAATAACGCACATTAGGTTTTTATTATTTTTTTTGTGAATACTTTTACCTGTACTAGAACAGATGCGACGGCCAGCGACGCACGGGATTGGTTGCCGTTCCTCAACTAGACGCAGAAACTGCTCCCCGCGTCGTACTAAATCGTACCCCGTATTCCGCGCGTAGGGACGGTTTGGGAAATGCCTAGCTCCTTCCGCTCGTCGGGGGTTGGCTCCGGACGTCGCTAAAACGGGTGACAGGTGTCAAGTTTGTGATGACGTAGCGGCGTCAAAGTGAGCTGAGCCGCCACGTGGGTGTTGCTAGGATACGTTCCTCCTTTCCATTACGTCACTTCCATGAACCTTTTCTCAAATTTCGAACCTAGCTATCCTGGAGTCCTCTGGTTTGAAGACCATGACCAGTAATACAAAACTTCAACATAAAAAAACAACATTGGAGCATAAAACATATCACTGTCTAGCTGGCAAGGCATATTTTACGCATGACCCGCTTGGAGTTACTTAATGACTAGAATATCAAGTAAAAACTGCTAAATCAGAATTGCACAAGTTCAAGCGCACCGCGTTGCAAGAAACAAATGTTACATGAAAAAATGTTACATAAAAAGCTAGTTACATATAGAACTTTGTACTAGGGCTGGGCGTCGATTAAAAAATTTAACCCGATTAATCACCACCCTTTAATCGATTAATTAATGGATTAATCGGTCTTGTTAATTTTCATGCATAATAATATTGATTTGAAATAACAATTGCATCTATATTTTTTTTTGTGCTGAATACGTGTTAAATAATTTTAATTATGAATCAGCTTCGATATACAGTTGAGAACAGTGTAAAAACACTCACACTCATACATTATTACTTCAGCTTCATGAGGCAAAAATGTTCGTTGATATTCTCCGGGAAGGGCGACCTCCTTTGATTGCTCACAGTAGTCTCTGCTGCGCTAAACGGACACTCGCACGGGGTTGAAGTCGCTGGGACATGTGTAACCTTCTGCACATGTCTGAAGTTACAAATCTCCCCCTCACAGTTTACGTTAAGTTAATACTTCACCTGAATTTTTCACTTCATATAGGGGTGCTCGTCCATGTCGGCATGGTGAAAGCATTTCATTTTTATTTAATTTTGGTTCGTCAAAATTTTACCGATTAACCGGTTAAACAAATTAATCGCGATTAAAGCATTAATCGATTAATCGCTAGGTTAATCGATCAATTGCCCAGCTCTACTTTGTACATAAAATAATTGTTACAGGTGCTCTCTAAAGCAGACTACTCTATTCAGGAT
This sequence comes from Ixodes persulcatus, assembly GCA_013358835.2. Lineage (NCBI taxonomy): Eukaryota > Metazoa > Arthropoda > Arachnida > Ixodida > Ixodidae > Ixodes > Ixodes persulcatus. Next base: position 23,775 of record JABSTQ010000518.1, read on the forward strand.
TATGTTTGGAGTTGTCAAAACTCTCACTGATTACTTCTGCATCTTCTTTAAGCTAGAAAGCAGCCTGGTGCACACGACTCTCAATTTGGAATGCTTCAGGCCCATTACGTGCTGGAATGCGATGAATGTGCGCCTGAACTTGTGGTGGTATTTAAAGTTAAAGACGTAGGAGACAGAATGAGATCAAAACTGCCTCTGCGGGAAATATTGCTTCGAAGCGCCTTTCCTCGACTGCAACGAAGCTGTGCGCTCCAGGGTCAAGTGCTCTTTTGCTGACAGCCACTGGCTACACCGAATTGCCTACCTGAAAGCAGCAAAGTACAGAAAGCAGGTAATGTGTGAATATAGCACCAACTTAATTATGATATACAACCCTATTAAACTATTTTTTACCGGAATTTCATTTCCAGTAAAAAATCTATTTGACTGGTATGGGACTCTTTTCACTTTAGGTAAAGCCCGAATTCACCGGAATGTCACCGAACGTTTTATTGGAATGTCACCGAATAATGTTTTACCGGAGCTTCACCGGATTCTTTACCGGAATGTCACCGAATTTTTTACCAGAATTTTATTTGCAGTAAAAAATATATTTTACTGGATTATTGGATTCTTTTCACTTCCAGTAAAAACGGAAATTACAGGAAGTCACTGGATTTGGCGCAATTCACCGGAACTTGGTTTTTTTTTTTTTGGACGTCAACGAAAGGCACTTAGGAATAAGCCTGTGAACCGTTGGTGGTGTATGTTTACCAGATGCTGGACACTTTGGTAACTATTAAAACGGTTAGTTCATATATACCTGAGAGTTCCATGTCTTTATTTCACAGGGTTGGTACCCGTGAAACAATTTGCACAGCTGTAGACGAAAGCAACCAGACGAAATAGGAACTACCGAGTCCTTTGTCGCAAAAAATATCTTTAAGGTATTCACAATGCCGCTGGGTAAATTCCTAGATGTACGGTAATTGAACTAATAAAACCGTGCAGGTGCACCACACGGACACACGCACACTCACTGTCAGTAGCACGTTTAGCGAAAACCACGAACGCTGAACCAACATCTGCCGACTTGAGAAATCCTGAGCAAAGTCACGGTGTCGTCTGTGATGCTGTCGCCACGGGTACACCACTCGCACACCTACACACTGTCAGTAGCACGCTTAGCGAAAACCATGAACGCGCAACCATCATCCGCCGCCGTTGAGAAATCAAGAGCACAGTCAGGGTGTTGTCTTTTTCGCTCGCTGGTTGCTTCTGAAGCCGGACGGACAAAGAGGCGTAAGAAACAGGTGTCACTGAAATATATTTCCTTTTTATACGCACACCCAGCTTCTCTAGAAGATACAGGTCGCAGACATGGTGGGGGAAGCCGACAGTGAGCGTCCGTTCGTGTACGCGTTGCTGGTAGACGGACAAAAAACCCGGCTTTCATTAAAAAGAATATATTTTTTTACCGAATCCAATGCGAGGGAGAGCGGGTGCGTGTGGGCTTGTCCTGCTTCCCCCTCCCCTCGCGTCGGCTTTGAGTGAAGTTCGGTAAACGGAGAAACGAGTCACTCATTTCCGGTAAAATTTCCACGAAAGCCGACCCGGCTTTGGTGGAAACGTGGCTGCTGGTAAAATTACAGCGAAATCTGGTAATTGAGAGTAGCTTCCGGCAAATCATCCAGCAAAGACTGGTAAACTACGCTGGTTTCGGATGAAAACGGGTGAAACTCCACCAGTTTTCACCGGATGTCACTGGGAGTTCACTGGATGTCACTGGAAGTTTTTGCCGAATTTTTCAATAGGGAATCATTCCCAAATGTAAGGTAACGCTGAACAAAAAGTTTGCTTTTCCAAAAATGCATTGGAGCGATTTCAGTCCTAGAAATGCATACTATTTACGATTGAAACTCCATTGTAAATATGTGCGTAGAGTTGTTGCTGTAGCCGTCTCCTCTACAATGCCATATTATGCCATATTGTTGCTGCCACAATGAAGTGTGGCCCATAAAGGTAGATATCTCTCCCGTTGTGTACTTAAAGGAACTTGCATCATCTCTCAAGAAGGAAGCGTGAGCCTCAAGTAAGAGCGGCAGGGTCAAGAAAAGTGCAAGGCACTGCATATCTGGAAGGGAAGCAAAAATAAGCAATTTAGTAAGAATGAGAAAATTTAGTCCTCTGAAGCATAAACTACTACTACAGGATATACCAAGCTAATTTATAAACATAGCTGATACACATATACAGTGATAACCCCGTGAAACTAGGGGGTACACAAAAATATCACACTCGGAGTACTCTTTTCAGACACAATACACTTGCCCCACCGTTTTTCTTTTCATTAGTAAATGCAGTTCTGTAATTTATGAAAAGTGACAACCTTCAATGCCTTCGTCGTTTTGTTACTCACCTCCCCCACATCCTGAACATGTTTTTGTTAAAGTCATTTTTTGAGTCTTGAAAATAACATGATGTAGGGGCAAGGTCCGAAGAGTAGGCGATACGGAAGTGTTGACATCTGGTTTCTTTGTGAGAAACTGCTGCACGCTGAGTGCTGTATGAACAAGAAAATTCCGATGCACAAGCCACTCGCCTCCCCAGGGTTCCTCAGCAGAAAAGGGGGGGGGGGGGGAGGGAGGGAGGGAGGGGTTCATCCAGCACGGGCGTGGTGACGCTGACAGCATCAAGAGCCGAATCCAAGCCTTCCCAGATCTCGGGGTGAGGGGAGGGAAGGGGAGGGGGGAGCCACGCTTTGGTCGTCGCCAGGGACTGGACAAAGGGCTCCGGTCCTGCGCGGAAGCAGCGCCAGCACGGTCGGGCGAAGTAGGGAGGGCGGGCCTC
>JABSTQ010000519.1:0-30220 GCA_013358835.2 Ixodes persulcatus
CCCACAATGGTACATCTGTCTATCACTATGTCATTTGCGTGTACCTAGTCCTAAAAAACACGTTCTAGAAACATTTTGCACTTTCCCTCTCGCCTTCTGCAAAGCTTTTAACTAATCTACAAAAGCAGAATACTGAATCAATTGTTTTTGCTAAATTACTCAAGCTTGAGCCAGTGTTGCAAAAGGCAGCACGCACTGCGCTTGCTGCCGTCTGCAACAGCAATTGTTCTAAAGCAAAGACCTCAAGCCAATGTCATTTTGCACGGCGTTAATCAACGCCTTGATTTCGGTATTTGCTTCAAGTTTTTCATATAAATAAGACAAACACGTGCAGCATGTTTACCCACGTTTTTAGCATTTTATTTATGCGTGCGTAATTGAGGAAAGGTCTATTCGTACATATTCTGTGGGAACATTAAATATTCTATAACACAAGCAGTGCGAAATGTAAAATTATGATTTAGTTATACGTGTTTATAGGCTGGATTTAATGCAAAAAACGTTACGTCCGTGTGAGACCAAAACTCTTTACACACAACCTAAGACAACATTAAGAAAACTCAGCCTATACCAGGTATAATGCCTAAGTATGAAATAGGCGTTATCAGTACTGAATAATACGTACATATAATTAGACGTAATTATTTATAAAAAAGCGAGATTTACTCCGCACAGAGCGAATCGGAGTCCGAGGCTTTTGCTCGGCGCCGCAAGGAGATAAAAGAGAGTGACAACATGACCACCAAAATATGACCCGCGGGAACCTGTGTAAACAGGTGTCCGTCGGCGCACGCAGCTGGCTCTCGAATGACAAAGCATTGATCCCTACGTGATCCCGTAACGTCACTAGAAAGGTCGTAACGCACCAACAAATATTGTAGCGGTCGTATTACGTCACGACTTAAGGTCTATTCACACGATGCATCTTATTGGCGAATCTTGTGTCGCGAAACAAGGTTTCGGGAAACAGATTCCCCGTCTGAACGCGACCGAAAAAGTGGCGCGCCTCCGAAAAAAGTGGCGCGTCTTCCTCGCTTCTGGAGCAATTTTTCCCTGAAACCTCATCGAGGCCTGTCAATCACCCGAAGGAGAAACGCGGTCGCTGCCAATGGCCGCTCGACTTCGCTATGACGTCTGACCTTCGAGGAGGAGCGAGCTTTTGGAGGAGTCTGATTTTCGGCCGATTCCGTATCCGAGCCAAAGCCGAAGGAAAATAAACAAACATTGCGAGCGACAAGCGGAGAAGCGGTGCGTACGGGCGACGAGTCTTGTTCCTACTCGGTTGCAGGTGCGTGAACGGCGCCTATACTTCGTCTCAGCTTCGGTCCAGACGCAGCCAAAGCAACAAGCGCGAGCTCCGGGCTTTCAGCATCCCTGCCAAGCACGCGCGCTCGTGCAGTGCTAGCACAGTTCTGGGTCACATGCTCGCGCTTGTAGCATCGGCTGCGCCTGGACCAAAGCTGAAACGAAGTATAGTACTGATTGGTGGCGCGGTGCAGATTCATCAATAGTTGCGACGAGTGCAAGCACCGAATATAAATCTGACGACTGGGACTTTCTTTATTAGCGGTGCAAAAATGTCCGAAATGCTTCGAGATCGTCTGCCTGTTCTTTGACGTTCGCGGTCTTTCCCGGGTTTGGCAGGGCTAGTAAACCCAGTGAGCCGAATCTGACGACGTTCATTGAGTGGTATTAATAAAACAGACTGTCTCTTCACACTGTGAGTGCTTTATATCCTTTTGATGCGAAACGCTTGGTATTCCCGGTGCAGATGCAAGGTTTGGCGAAATTCTCGCGAGTCAATACGTCACAGATTTCGCGCGTCAAACTCCACGTGTGAACAGGCCGATTTCGCGAAATCTTGGTTTCGCTAAACTGTGGCGCGTTGAAAAGATGCATCGTGTGAATAAGCCTTTAGGACAACACGAAAGAGATATATCGCCAAGAGCGTCGCCGAGCGAGCGTGTACGTGGCCGAATAATTACTGCGCTTGTCTGTCGCGCGGGAGTACCAGGTTCGATTCCAGGGAGCGGAATGCTATTTTATTTATTCTTTCAACTTGGCGTTCTCTTAAGTTTGAGAACATTGTCGTCCGATTGAGTTACGAATGTTCTACACGCCGAAAGCCGGGGACAGTCTCGCTCCAGCGTTCGATCCTGCTTTTACGCCGACTTCAACGCCCGCAACGTTTTGTTATCTTCTATTTTCTTTTGGCTTGGGCACAAGTTAGCCACATTAAACGTGTATTTCTTCCTGTTTATTTATTGTTCCTTTGGTCACCACCCGTGACAATATTAGAGTGTGTGGGGTAAACCTCACGCCCTCTCTATTACTTCATTTACGACAAGGGGACCCCACAATCCAAGAGCTCTAAGTGCTCAAGACGCTAGCGCACCCTCGAAAAAAAAAAGAACGAAAGCATTTGCAGAATCCGTGAAAACGTCTCATTAAACCATCATTCTCCCATTCCACTCTTGAACAAATTTACACTTGTGTTAATCATTCTGATACACCCGATGAGCGTATGAGTCAGTCCTATGTGCAAGGGAGTTAAAGCCACCCAAAGCTTTTCCGTAATTAAGCATAAAGCAGGCCAATGCACACACTGCACATTCTGCGCTCCCCTAGGTTACCAGAATGATCAAAACAAGTTTATTTTGTAAGCAAATACCTATTTGTCCGTCATCTTGTACGAGCACTGCACGTGCATGGGAACTAACTTTGCAACGCTTCAAGCGTCTCTACCTCATCGTGCAGTGCCGAGGGGCACTGCTGCGGCGTAGCATATTGACGAAGGGGTTCTACGATGCTAGCTCCAAAAGCACCCTGTATAGACGAATGCCAGAAAATTTAATGCTAAGAAATCGCTTACGCGCATGGGAATGCTTTACCAATCACCAAAATGCTTCGTACTGTATTCGCCACTTTCATGGCCTATGGTGGGCGCACGAGTTCTTTTCAAATTGGCTTTCATCTGGATGATCGTCATATCGCAACAGTACAAGCTGGGGTCCGCTACGCGTAAGTAACAATAATCTTGCAAAATACGAGCCATATAAGAACCCTACCTCATATTTCCACGTCAGGAAGGTGTAAGCAATTGCTTCATTCTAAGATCGGTCATCTACAAGGTACGGAGCGCGATTATCAAAACGTGGTATTACCATCCCTGAAAGTTTCGAATATGATTTGCTTTCTAATACAAACTTAAAAAATAAACAAAAAATGAAACATGGTTTTATAATTTTTTCCAGCGGCACTATCGAGCAAGGCTATTTACAGAGCGAGTCACTGCCTTTGAAAGTGTACGTCAGTGGTGCCTAATTGCACTGGGCAGCCTAGGCGCAATTCCAGACACTGGTGGCCGCTAAACTGCTGCTTTTCATTGTTTGTTTGTGTTTTATCTCAAACGAAATATCTCGAGACCTTCTATAAAACATTGTACATACCATCCTTGGGAACAAAAATTTAGCATATAAAAGATATTCTTGTTAATACTGTACAAAACAGAACGAATGCAACTATAATTAAACATGAGATAAGCCCCGAGACTGCAGGTAAAAACTACACAAACACTAAAACGTTTCTATCAGTGTCTGTGTCCTGTTTACCTGCAACATCGGGGTGTATGTCGTGTTAAATTTAAACCCGCTCGTTTGCGCCCTCACATTCACTTCCCGCAGCTAGAAGTTTTGTTTAATTTCACGCCACAAAGCATTGAACCATCTCAGTCTACAAAGGTCTTAACAGTCGAATATGTCTGAACAAACAACACAACCCAAATGCATGGCCGTATTCTCCGCTCACCACATGAATTTCGTGACGTGTCACCAATCGATCATATTGGACGTACTCCAGGGTGTGGCGTTATTCGAACATTTTTTTTCTTTTTTTTTTTTAAGGAAGATCGCAAATAACTCAGCCTATCCAGTCTACAGTATCGACGACGGTCACTTCATGACGATCAGACAGAATCCGGATTTGTTTTAGGCACGTTTTCAAGATAGCTTGTTCTTTGCAGACCACAAAGCAAAAAAATGGTCGTGTGTTTGCTCAGTCCCCTACCCCGCACCCGATCGGCTGTTTTCACGAAGATAGCCGGTAAGGCTTCACAGAGATTATCTCAGCGAAGACAAACTTCGAAGAATGTCGAACCGCCCTCGCCGCGGGCTGTTCGACGTTCGCTTTCTTTTTCGTTTCCCGCAAAGTCCGAGCAGGCAAGCAGCCCTGGTATTCCCTGATTTTCACAGTGGAAAGTATCACAAAAAGGGTACGCGTTCTCAATAGTCAAATAAAGTAAAAACTTGAAAGAACGGCCGGCCAACTCCGAATGCAGAACGCGGGTGGCGAGTCACGCTGACCGAGTCTCCACAGCCCAGGGGGGTGACAGAATTATATGGCTTATACAGGAACTCAGCTCTGTTACGTCACGGTGCGGTCGTGGCGCATCGGGCGCACTTCCGGTCTGGGGCTGTGGGCGGAAGTCACCATGGGGGGGGGGGGGGGGGGGGTGCATTCCTGCGTTGTTTTGAAAAAAAAAGACAGACAAAACCTGCTGCTTGTAAAAACGCCATGACTGGGGCTGTACCAAAAAAAATCGGTAAAAGTTTGAAGGGCAGTTTTCATATGTTTTCTGTCTGCTCGTTTCCTCTGAGAACGTGGATATAGGTGCCGTAAAAAAGGTAAACCAGACACCGTCGGACCACAATGGACCTTTTCTGAGAAGCGTTCTGCGCACGCGCGAGCACTCGATGCCAAGCGGCGGAAGTCGGCACTAGAAATCGAGGAAATTCGGAAGGAGGCTGTGGATCAGCGAGTAGAACACGTAATTGCAACATATATATAATTGTGTTACACAAAAAAAGAAAGTGGACGGAAAGAAAAACATGACGTTTGGGTGGACGCCACAGATCCCCCTCTTTAGAGTCGCGTTGGGCACGCGCCGCTGCTCGGAGAGCGAAGAAACTGGTAGCGTAGCCTCTATTATCGATTGGTAGCGCAGGTAGGTCACTTCCTCGATTTTTAGTTCGTGCAGCCACCGCCTGGTGCCGTCGGTATGTGAAAAAGGTCCATTGCTTATGCGGGAAGCACCTTGGGTTGAATTCACGGATACTTGTGGTCGTCAGGTTTATTTGTGTTGTTCCAACGTGGACGCAAGAAAACCGCAAGTTGCACGGACCACCGGAGGACTACGTTCAGTGCGTCTTCAAGTTCAGCCGGTCGCCTGATCGTTCGAACTGTCGTCTGCTCTTTGATACGTTTTTGCTTGTTGTAGCCTGCTCGTCCAAACGGAAGCGGCCCGTAGACCAAACGTTGACTTGGTAATTGCGATAAGAAGTAAGCGCAGGCCTAAAAATTCTTTTATATTTAATGATTGGTTGGGGTAAGTAGGCTCGGTGTAAACAATGCGGAGGGCAAGTTCGTCTGCTTCTTGCGCAGGGGGTAGCGGTGACGTCAGAACGCCGAGCCCTGATTGGCTGATGGCGACCCCCCTATCTGAGCGTCGTCTGCTCCTTTGCAACGTCGTCTGCTCGCAACGTCGTCTGCGTCTGTCTTACCTTTCCTGCGACTTGCGGAAGTGCAGAGGCCAGATTCACAAAACCATCTTACGCCGAAAGAGTGCGTAAGACAAAACGTGAGAACAAATTCGTATTCACGAAACAAAATTATCGTAAGTTTTGCTCAGGTTACGACGGAATCCTACGACGATCAACTCAGCATGGCCGACAGCGTCGCTCAGTTACTTGGTTGCGACGATCAACGGACGTTTATTTTGTACGTGCTCTTCTCACGCGTCCCGACTGCAAGCAGCAAGAAAAAAAGTGAAAAGTACTTGAAATAAACCTCGACGAACAAGAACGCTGGATCCACAAACACCCGGGAAATGCTCCAACGGCCACGATTCCACCGACCCCGAGTAAGCGAGCTCGGCAGATAGGCCTAGCAGGCACAGCGGTGCTCCGACGGTCCTTGGCCAAGACCGTCTGCCCATGACCGGCTGGCGTGCTGAATGGCGCGACACTTGTGAACCCTTCAATCTCTTCCTCTTGTCATCTCCTTGTTTTCCGAGGCAGCGGTGACTCTCGCCGGTGAAAAAGCGGTGAATCTCCGACAGGCGCAGGAAAGGTAAAGCAGCCATCGCTTTGACTAGCAGACGTAAAGCAGACGATGTTAACTGCGCCGACCCGCCGACACCGTTAAAGAGTGAGGAGTCTCGCCGCACACAAAAGGAGGGAAAAAGTATTTGGGAGGGAACTTGCGGACACTAACACGCTCACTCTCGGTTCTTAGGAAACAAACCTCGGCGCCTCCGGACACCTCGCCAGTGAGTCCTTTGACTTCTCTCCTTAATGCGCGTCTGCTAGTTGTTAAAAAGCAACGTACCGCTCGATTTATTTCGTCTGCACTCTCTGAAAGGCGAAGTCGAGCTCGCTCGTAAAGACCTGCACTTCCGAAAGTCGCAGGAAAGGTAAGACAGACGCAGACGACGCGTTGCGAGCAGACGACGTTGCAAAGGAGCAGACGACGCTCAGATAGAGGGGTCGCCATCAGCCAATCAGGGCTCGGCGTTCTGACGTCACCGCTACTTCCTTTCTCATGCTCAGAAGACGAAAATGAGCCCACTTGCGAGGCGTATAGATACAAGGAGATGTTGATCATTGTTGCCAGTGGCCATCACCGACTTGTTATGCTCGATTCGCTTGGTCTGATTCTGCTTGCGATTTTCATTATCGACTGTCGACCATCGCAGCTACGATTCCTGCTTATGCAGCCCAAGCGATGTCGCGACTGAAAACAGTGAGAAGAATCTCATCATGGTTTTAGCGTCCATTCTGCGGCGTTCAAGCGAATGAATCGCCGCACGTCCCTTTATTTACAGGGAGATTTGCGGCGTAAGGAGCCTTGTTATAATTCTCTCAGTCCACTGAAGTGATAAGATATTGCTAGGAAGACGTAAAATCAACAATTCCAACGCGAGAAAAGAGTGCGAGGACTCACACTGACGCCGACAACACCACATTCCAATGGTTTGTTGATGCGGCACTCGGTGCTTCTTGCTCAGGCTCCAACGCGCCTGCGCGGCGCTGGTGGCGTGCCACTAGGGCACTCCGGCTTGTTCGTAAACATGGGTTAGTGCATAGGGGTCACGAGAATAGCAAAATGGCGTCGGCCGGAAAGCTCTTTTTAGAAACGTCTATGAGCGCCAATATTTTTGTTTAATCAAAACCAACTGCGCTTGAACATGTCCTAAAATTATGTCCTCGTTTTTTTGCTTTTTTTAGAACACACCTCAATCATACATGCATTATTTTAAAAAGTTAAGTTTTCAAGCTACTTACTCAGTTTATTGATTTTTTTTTTCAGCTTTCCTACGCCATAAAGACGTGAGAAGGCTTGACATTTTTATGAACAAATTTGTGAGAGTGGTTCAGCAGGAAATACACGAACGATTGAATGTAAGCATGTACCATGTCCAACTGCCTAACCATCTTGACTCCATGAGTGGCCGAAGTATAAAACTAGGCGAGGATCGCTCGGCACGCATTTTCGGTCTTAGTTTTAAGTTTGTACGCAACGGAAACTGCGGAATATGGGTTGAGTATGGGAGGAGCACCATCCGTTGTCCCGTCAAGTTTGATGACCTCCAAGTACAGCTGCCACAGTTGAGCAATGAAGAAACTGTATATGTGGCGCATGTCACCGTCAAGGGAGCGCTCGATTTTCGCCAAGGTAGGTGCATCCCTTCTGTTTTTATTTTTATTATTTTATAATATTTATCCATTTGTATTTTGCCGCCTCGGTGGCTCCGAGGCGAGAGCACTGGCCTACGGATCCCCATGTGGCGGGTTCGAATCCCGGCCGAGGTGCCCGAAATCTGACGGAGGCTTATTGCGGAGGAGGCGCCGTGTAACCGAGCTTTCGGTTGCACGTCGAAAGATCCCCAGGTGGTCCAAATTAATCCTCAGTCCTCCGCTGGGGCGTGCCAGATGCCCGTCGTTGGTTTGGCACGTAAAACCCCCAAATTTGATTTCAAATTTGATTCCTTTTGTATTTTGTCTTCCTGCATGTTCCTCCTTTCCACTTTAGAAAAATAGATTTACTGAATCAGAACAGCGCGTAGAACGTTCTGCCTTACATGGCATGACAAACATTGTATATTTTGAAGGAAAAAAAAATATGACGTACACGTGAGAGCTTGTACAAGAACATATATAATCGAAACTTTTGCGCTTTTACTGCCATAAATGACATAACTAAAACATCGCCTAAAAATCCACCAATAAAAGCGAGTAAATATTGGTAGAATGGAATGCTATCCCTTACAAAAATGTCATATACGGGCCAGTTATATTTCATATACGGACATATACGGAGAAACCCAACGTGTAATATGTTTTTACAACAATTTCACAGCAAGAACTTACTCTAGATTGCAAATAAAATTTTAGAAAATACGACATAGCTTGCCCTTAGGATCTTTTCGGTGTAAGCACAATATGTGCCTAAAGGGTCAAACGGTTTCTCTTGGTAACGCGCAGAATATCTTTAACTGCGATACCGTACCTGCAAATACGCAAATGGCAAACACTTTTTTTTTTGTTGCGGTCGCCGGGGCTAATTTGAAGAGACGCGCCTGGGTGTCTTTGCTGAATTTCGACCTGTGGTCGACGAAATCATTCTACGAGCGTGCTGAAATATTTTATGGACGCGCTATTCTGTGCTGGGCAAAACCCGCCTCACTCCGTTGTGCTTCCGATCGGTTCGTCGTGGTGGATTGTTGCCGACCGACTTTCCGTCAACGGCGGCACTTTGCTTTAATTTATCGTCGAGTTTCCGATCGGCCAACCGTCTAGCTTCTGCGTGCGTCAAGGCGTGGATGTCCCCGGCGTCCGCCCAGCGGAAAAACCCTGCTTCGACAAAGCGCCTCGCCAAAAGCGAAGGCCAGCAGTCCCGGTGATAGGGGGCCTCTATCCCAGAGAGTTTCTATCTGCTTTATCAGGGTCACGTGATTTATGTGCCGCATCGGGTCATCGGGCAACACCTCCTAGACTAGGAAGACCTCAGCGCTTGCGAGTCGGGATGCAAAGATAGCCAACGGTAGGGCCAACCCTACTGAAACACTCAGTTGAGAAACTCACCCTCAACGTATAGAATCACTCAGTTGGGAAACTGCCATAGAGCCTGCTCTGAAAAAGTGGCGCCGATTTCAACTTGAGAACCGAGCTAATGGCGATGGCAACGCCGCCATTTCTCCCTCAGCGGCCACTCAGGGAACTGCACGGCTGCTTGTAATGGTTTCGAAGTATCGCATTCGATAGAATCCGCAATGAGCGTTTTATTTTGGCTTTATTCGGAAATTTTGGCGCCGAAACATATACGGTGGGAGGGGTTTCAGGGATGCCAACCCCCGTCTCCCGAGCGGACGCGCCGCGATTTACTTCCGAAATTAGGACGCGCCCAAGTCGGGACGCGCTACCTGAAATCACCGGTGAGGCATAGTTGTATAAAACAATATTAATTTTGCCGCAAATCCTTGTAAACTGAATATTTTAGAAAGCATCACGCGCCTGTTATATTCCACTATCTCCAATAAATGTTCCTACAAAAAGAGTTTTTTTCTGTTTGTTTTTACGCAAAAACACGCTTTCTGAAAGTTCAAAGTGACCACAGGAAAGGAAAAAGATTGAGCCGCCATCTTGGCACTTACGGCCTCTGGGAGTTTTGGTACTCTCTGAATATTCTGTGTCTCTAACAGTAGCCATATAGGGCAACTTTCATGTTTCAGCTCGTCTCTAAAGGGTTGCCCTGTTATCGTATTTAGCTCGGTCTCGGTGGATGCCAGCGGCCCAGGTTTCAACGGTGAGCTTCCCAAATGAACCATGTTGATTTAACCTGAGACTGGGGTAGAGAAGAAGCATCAAAACGTAGAAGGGACAGAAAATAGACAGGACGACGTCTCAAACTCAGCTAACTGGTTTATTTAGTCCACCTCCTTATATAAGGAGGTGGACTAAATAAACCAGTTAGCTGAGTTTGAGACGTCGTCCTGTCTATTTTCTGTCCCTTCTACGTTTTGATGCTTCTTCTCTACCCCAGTCTCAGGTTAAATCAACATGGTTAATATTCACCAGCTCGCCTGCACCCTTACGATTTTTCCCAAATGAGCTTTCTAGTAACGGTGCTCATCCTTGAAGCCTGGGTCGCTGGCGTCCACCGGTACCAAGCTAAATATGATAACAGCGCCACCCTTAAGCAAGTCACTAAATGGTCCCAGAGTACCGAAACTCCCAGGCTGGAAGGGCCAAGATGGCGGTTAGCACAAAAAAACAAAAAAAAAACAGAAACTGTTATCGGTGGTTAGCACAAAAAATAGGCGCAATATGTTTTCTAAAATCTTTAGTTTACAAGGTTTTGGCGGCACAATTAATAATGTTTTTATATAATCATGTGTCACCGGCAGGGGCGGATTTATGGGTCAGGCCTGGGGGGGGGGCGGTAGGCCTTCGGCGGCGGGGGGGGGGGGGGGGAGTCGGGAGTCTGCTGAGATATGACACGGTCCAAACGTTGCCCAGGTCTATTTTGTTGACCAAATAGTGCTATGTCGCCAAAAACTAAACTTCTGGCTGGTGTATATCAATGATTTTATTTTAAAAAAAGTTGACCTTGGGGAGCTCAGGGGGGGCGGTCGCCCCCCCCCCCCCCCCCTAAATCCGCCCCTGGTCACCGGGGATTTTAGGTAGCGCGTCCCGACCTGGGTGCGTCCTCTCTTCGGTAGTAATTCGCTGCGCGTCCGCTTGGGAGACGGGGTTTAGCCTCCCTGAAAAACCTTTCCACCGTATATGTTTCGGCGCCAAAATGGCAGATGAAAGCCAAAATATAACTGTCGTAGCATTTGCTATCAAATGCTGCGACAATCCCTAAAGGCCCAGTCATATTGAGGAAACACGTTGTCCAGCAGTCGGGCAACCTGTTGCTCGCTCCCCGTGTTGTCCGACAAACCTGTCACATCGCGGCGACAGCAACGCAACATGGAGGACAACGAAAAAGGTTGCATTGATATGACAGCTTTCGGCCACAAAAACAGCAGCAACTTGAGTTGGACAACGTGTCTTGACCTGATCTCGGGCTGAGCGAATTTCGGGCCGGTAACACGACAACAAAAATAGCTTCGATGGTAACACGACAACAAAAATAGCTTCGAATTCTCTATCATTAACGTCTTGCTCAAATAAAGGCTTGGACAACATTATTTAACAATAATTAAGGCTGGCGTGCAGCTAAAATAATTTGATGAATGTTTTTACTGCGTAATTATGAAAAGGAATTGTCGAAATGATCACAGGTACGGTCGCGAAGGTTCAGACGTGTTGAAATTGAAATTGCCGAGAGACCAGCTTACATTACTGCTAGTGAAAAAAATGAAACGTTTACAACTCCCTGTAATGCCGATTTAGAGCGCAGCTCTTGAGGAGGAGGAGGGGAGGGTACGGAGGAGACGTTATGCCCCTCTCCCTCCTCCATACCCTTTCCTCATCTACTCCTCCCGTGCTCATCGCCTCCTCCTCCTCTTTTTCTCTTTCTGCTCCCTCTTCCTCCCTCCTCTTTCTACCCCTCCTCCTCCCCTCCCCCTCCTTTTCCCCCTCCTCCCTCCCTTGCTGTGCATTATAAGATGTTTCCCATAATGCACCACGCGGTTACGTCGACGGCGATGCCGATCGCGTTAAGGTTACGGCGACGCCGACGCGTCACGCCGATGCGTTACGCCGACGGCGACGGTGACACCCCTCAAGCCGGAAACGGGTGCCTAAAAGCTAAGCTCTAAAAAGGGTATGCCTACTCACCCGCTGATAAAGTATAATAAATCTAACCCAGGAAAGCGAAGATTAAAAATCGAAACATTAAAACGTACCACTCTGATCAGGATTGTTAATGCTTGGAACTTGGAAACAGCCGCTACTAGAAACCTGATTTGTTTCAAGAATACTCAGGACATTTTGGGGAATGAAGCGATCGCATAGCAGGCGGTAGGAAAATAGACAGCGTTGAAAAATATTTATTCCACCGACTGTTATGAAGGCCGATCGTGTCGGTGTCGCAGTTTTCAAACACTGTCAGTCCAGCTCAACAGCACGCTACAAAAGATGCTTTGGGGTACCGCCGGGGCTAACTCAATTTTAGAGTAGTAGAAATTGCATGAAAGAAAGAACCGGACTGAAACATTTCATTCGGTGGCGTAAATCCCGAACATATATCAGCGATCTCACTTTCCTCGCTCAGGGCTATCTGCTTTTTCATCGAATGAAAAATATTTTGATAACATAAAGGGTGGTAAATATTCCCCGTGTAAAGTCTTCTAATCACAGTGACTGGTTGATGTCGTACCGTGGTCATTTCCGGCACTTCGAACGCACCAGCACGTTTTAGAGTCACATTTCCAGCGACGCCGCGCCGCACACGAACAAAGGTAAACAATCAAGATGGCGGGGTGTTCCCCGTATTGTCCCCACTGTCAGCGCGGTGTGACAGGATGGTCGGACAGCAAATTGGGCAACACGGTTGCCGGGCGGCAGCAGCATGTTACCCGACTGTTGCTGTTGCCGCGATGTGACAGGGTCGCTGGCAACACGATTTCCTCGTGTTACCGGATAGAGTTGTCAAACTGTTGCCTCAGTGTGACAGGGCCATAGCCGATACAGCCGTGCCTTTCTTCAAGTGGCCGCTGCGGGAGGAACGGCGGCGTTGCGATCGCCGTTAGGTTAAAGCTCCTCTATCCTGGGAAATGCGGCGCCATTAAGGTCACGGTCCCACTGAATGTGGCAGTTTAGGTACTTTTTGTCAGGTCATTACTCATCTTCTTTTGAGCGTTGTTTTGTGGGATAGATGTCGTCCGAAAGGCAATGCAATCCTCTTTCATTTGATATTATGTATGTATTGGTTTATACTGTTCATGCGAATTTGTAGCGTTGCGAATATGATGCCGCGGACCCTCACTGGCTCCGCTGGTTCATGTTTATTGAACGATATAGTAAAGATAACACGGTTCCAATAGAGCAGTTTTGTTATGATGATGTCAAAGCAGAATGTAGCGATATACTTTTTTGGTATTTGCACTACTTTGCTTTCTTTATCTCTCCAAATATTGCCCTAAAATTGTAATTTTTCAGCACAAATATGTTTTTAATGACATGCGCTAGGACAATGAAATTATCTACGGATGTAGTGCTTATAATTGGTAATATGCAAAGAAAGATTTAATGTTGTGTAAAAAATTTTTGTTTCGACATTCTATATCAAACGTAGCACTTTTGGGCCTCGAGTCACGGTGCTTCAAATGCCGCTGAGGAAGTAATTAAACTATGATAAAATATTTTATCACATTAAGAACTACAATGGTTGCCCAAGAAGTGGACGATGATTTTTGTTTCATTTTCAAAGTCATAACGCTCCAAGAACCCTTCTAACTTACCTGTTCTGACGTATTTCTTTTATGGACATCAAACAGATTTATTGGCATCTAATAACATTTATTGTATGGAATAGATATACATTGCGACGTATTAGATTTTCCCAATGATCGTGCTTTGGTTTTTTGATGGGTGTAGAGTTTAGCTAATCTTAAAAACAATAAAAACTGTTCAGGTGTTTTGTCGCGCTACCTGCCAGATAACAGACAAAGCGGTAGAGAGGACGGAGTTTGTCATGCGGGAAAGACGCCGACTATGTCCCGTCCGAAAAATAGAAGGAAACGTAAAGAAGAGCAGAGAAAGAAAACAGGAGATGGGAAAAGAGGAATGAAGGAAAGCCGGCGGTCATTGTAAATATTCACTTCTCACTACACATGCACACCCACACACACACACACACGTGCTTTTCTGAAATTGGCTGCTTTTAAAATTGTGCTAGAAGTCTAGAGTCCTTTAAAAACGCAGAAAAATGACCTGGATATGTCTGCGGCGGGCTCGAGAGCCCCGTGGAAAAATAATGTTATCAGTTTCCTCTAGTGGAGGACGGAGGTCCTGAAGGTGCTGGGAGAACCTCTGCCTTTGAATATTGTATTTAGGACATTCCCAGAGCATGTAGTCGGCGTCTTCTGGGACCTTGCAAGCGTCACATAGAGGCGATTTCCTTTTGCCTCATCGATACAATAATTTTCCGGTTTTTTGTACTTCAAGTGCGGAGGCGAAGTAGAACTGTAGCTTCTGCTCGGTTGAGATCACTTAGGAGGCAAGGTTGGTGCCCTGATTATTCCGCTGAACCGAATGATGAGATGTGTAGGCGAACTTGCTTTTGGAGCCAGCGGTCGTCTGTCGGACACTTGAGTGTTGGAGCGAAATCGTGGGCTCGAGAGGCGAGACGATCTGCTCTTTCATTTCCACTTACTCCCGTGTGGGAAGGCACCCATTGGAAATGAACGGTGAAACCAGCGTCTTCTAGTGCATAAAGAGCTGTTCTTGTTGTTTCCATGAGTTCCCCTATTTGGGTTTGCTTACGTAGACAAAAAAAGGCTCCACGGCAGTCAGTTAGAATGACGGTAGGTTGAGGCGGGTACGCCTGTAGAGCCTTTAAGGCCTCAAGTATGGCACACAGTTCGGCTGTCGTAGTGAAGACCATTCTTTCTAGCCGTCGCGCCCACTCTAGTCCACGGCTTGGAATGCAGAAGGCAGAAGTGCTGCTTATTTTAAAACGGTCAACCGATCCATCGGTATATACACGAAGAAAATCCTTGAATTCAGTTGCAACGTGTTCATCTGTACAATATTTGAGACTTGGGGGATTTAATTTTTTTTTCTTCTTTACGCCTGGAACGTGCTCATGGGATAAGAATGTGCGTACAGCCCAAGGAGGTGTAGATTTTGTGGTGATGATTGATGCTTTTGGTCTCCACCCGACGTAACGCAGGGTGCGAAGAGAAATGCCAAATTGTGATAGGGGTCGTCGAGTGATTCTTCGAAGTAAAGAGAGGCCCGCAGTAGTTTCTCCAAGGCGGAGTATCTGTAGTACGTGTTGGGAAGCCATTAGAGCCAGTGGCAGTGTTCGGGCTTCTTCGTAAACTTTGAGGTTGCTGGTTCCTCTCGGAACTCCAAGGGCTGTGCGAAGTCCTTGTTGCTGAATGCGTTCCAGTTTGAGGGCTGGCGTGGGCAGGATTTTCATATAAGGCAAGGTATAAATAAGGCTGCTGACTACTAATGCTGAGTAAACGAGAGCATTGAACGAGGACAATTTCCCCAGTTTGCGCCACCAACTCGGCGTACGGCATTTCTAGCCGAGATTGTTGAGCTAGTCATCGCCTTTACTTGGTTTGTCCATTTCATCCTTTGATTTAAGCTGATTCCTAGAAATCGATAGTTTGCGACTTGGTGTAGGGGGGAACCACAAAGGCACAGGTCCAGTTTGGTGGCTCGTTAATTTTTTCCCGGAAAGATCATAACAACAGTCTTTTCTGCGAAAATGCGCAGGCCACAATCTTTAAGGTATGCATATGTTATTGCCGACTGGCCAATTGCTTTCAGGTTGCAGTGTTTGTTACCTGTCGTCCAAATATATATATGTCATCCACAAACAGACATGTTGACCCTTGGTGTGGTAAATGGAATCGCGCTTGGGAGACCGGAGAGGGCAACATTAAACAGAAGAGGTGAAAGTACGCAACCCTGTGGTAAACCGCAAGGTGAAGAACGGTTGGCGCTAAACGTTTCATCGAGTTTTAGTCGGAACCTTCGCTCTGTTAGAAAGTATTTAAGGAAGCGTTGCACAACCCCAGTAATGCCTAAGGGTGTGACTTTCCTTAGCACAACTGATGGTGTCACACTGTCGAAAGCCTTTTCGATATGGAATAAAACCGCCAACGTTGATCTTTTTTCATTCCAATTTTGTTCAACTGCGCTGAGCAGGTCTAAGATATTGCCTGCCGTTGAAAGCCGAGTTCTAAAGCCTGTCATAACATCGGGCAGTAGTAGTTTAGCTTCAAGCCACCAAAAAAGCCGAGTGTGTATCATCCGCTTCATTAGCTTTGCCACACATGAAGTGAGCGAAACTGGTCTATAAGATGAAGGTTCGGTTCTTGGCTTTCCGTGCTTGAGGATGGGCACAACCCAGGCTGAACGCCACTCACCAGGTACGTTTCCCGTCGACCAGATAACGTTAAACTCGGACAAAAGCAGTTGCAGTCCTTCATCTGGTAAATTGCAGAGCATTTGGTGGGTAATGCCGTCTGGTCCGGAGGCAGTGCGGTTTTTGGTGGAACGGAGCGACGCCTGGAGTTCTTCAAGGGTGAATGGTACATCAAGAGAGGACGAAGACGAATCTATGACGCACGGTTCTTTCGAGTGACTCCGGACCGAGGCGTAATAGTTAGCGAATTCGTCTGCTATAACCTGGAGGTCTTTTCCTCGTTGAGGTACGAGAGAGGCCTGGGGCGACAGTGTGTTTCTTGCTCCCATTGAGCAATCGAGAATATGCCAAATCCGGGAAGCTGGTGTGTGGGCATTTGATTTAGCACACACATCGTGCCATTGTTGTCTGCGTAGCTTCTTCGCATAGCGCGTAGTCGCGGCGTTTAGCTTGTTGAAATGCAATTTTAGTAGCGGATTTCCAGAACGCTGCAGCTTTTGTTGGGACTGTCTCCTGCGTGCGCAAAGATTCAGAAAGGGCAGGTCCGGTTTGGGGTAATGTACTGGGAGGCGTATTCGCACTGTTGATGCTTTTGCGGCGTCTACAATAGCCGCACATACGTTTTCCTTTACCGATAAAAGGTGACTTCGGAAAGTATCCCGAATGATCATATCAATTGTGCGCTACTTGGACGGTTGGTAGCCTCCTAAATCCAGAAAAATAGGAAAATGATCGCTTCCCATTGTGTCGGCTAACACTTGCCACGTGACCTCGAGTTCTTTTGAATGGGCGGTTATATCGATGGCGCTATAGGTGCAAGGAGGGCGGTAAAGAGTAGGACGGCTATTATTTGCCACGACGAGATCGTGCCTCTCTAGAGCTCTAGCCAGAGCTAGGCCCCGTGCGTCTCATTTAGCGCAGCCCCACAGCTCGTGGTGGGCATTCCAGTCCCCCCATAAAAGTAAAGAGTTTGTGCACCGTTTCTTAAGCTCCGCGACTTCACGGGCAACAGGAAGGCCGATTTTTCCCGGGCGTGCGTATACGGACCCCACACATAAAGGCTTACCAAATACGCTGACTTGCACTGCGACGATTTCTAGATGGTCACTACACAAATCAGTCACATCGATAGCGTGTTGAGGGAGAGTCTTTTTGATGAATAGTGCAGCACTCCCATGTAGTCGAATAATGTGAGTGAGAGAATAATGAGTAGTCGAATATTGAATAATGTGTTCATTATTCGAAATGATTGAAATCAATAAACAAGAAAGACGAAAAGGAAATAAATACACCCGAGTTCACTTCATGCCTAGAGCCACTAAATGAGCTGCGCTTAGAGTATCGGCACTTCGTTCCCCGACATTGTTGTGGGCCCCGTCAATTTGGCTCGTATGCAGAGCTGACGCAACTGCCGATGGTCATGGTTCAAAACTGCGACTTTCTCAGCATTACATTCGGTGTTACGAAGATCATGTAATATTGCTTTGCTCCGTCGCGAACTTTTTAAACATTTGTGGAGGCAGAAAAGCGTTCCATGTGATTTCAAATAATGTTTCAGATAACTGGCAACCATGATTTTAAGACATAATATGGCCAAGTGTCGTTACTCTGAAGCGTAGCTTATTTAGTGGCACTAGGCACTCCGTTCCACGACATTGTTGTGGGCGCCGCCATTTTGGGTCTTGTGCAGAGCAGACGCAACTGCTGATCGTCATGATTCAAAAGTGCGATTTCCTCAGCATTAGATCCGGTGTTAGGAAGCTGATGCAATATTGCTTTGCTCTGTCGCGGACTGTTTAAACATTTGTGGAAGACGGAAAAGTGTTTCCTGTGATTTCAGGTAAAGCTTCAGATAACTGGCAACCGTGATTTTAAGCCACAATATGGCCTAGTGTCGTTATTCTGAAGCGTAGCTTATGTAATGACACTATTCTTGCCCTTGTTCAAGGAGCTTGTAATACCTGGAGGGGCCATGACGTAAGCCCCGTGGGTTCCACAATCCACTACCTTTTGCCGCCTGCCTCTTCCTCATTGTTCCCGGTAGTGCCACTAAATTAGCTACGCCTCAGAGTAACGACACTTGGCCATATCACAGTGGTGTCTGTGCGTCGGTCCGTATGTGCGACACGTTGGCCACAAAGAATGTGTTGGAGTATTTTCAGTTTTCAGCTTGTAGTCTTCTAGATAGCTAGAAAACCGCAGGTAGCATCATATATAAGATTACCATATATGGTGCTGATACATACTTAACTGCAAGTTCCAATATGTGAATATATAAAATAATCTAGGTATGGGCATATGAAGAATTGGCAGATATTTCCGGATATACGAATAAGGGCCATATGCGCACATTATATGCGTATCTGGCCATATCTGCCCAATACCTTATATAACCATATTCGGATTTCTTTTTGTATAAGTGCAGGTATGACATTTTTGTAAGGGTAAACAAAGAGGATGGCGACGCTGCCACTTGGCTTTGCAGCTCCAGAGTCTGTGCATCAAACATCTTTCTCGCACGCACGCGCCTGGCTACAACCCGACGTTTTGAGCTCCTTTTTTAGTCCTCGTTCTATTTTTAATCCTCAAGAAATACCAGTGAGACTAAAGAAATAAAGAATTATTGTCATCAAATATTACTAAGTGGTCGATAATAAACAAATATACCCCGAAGTACTTTTGTTAAACAAAACCTACCCTTCAACATATCGCAATAAAGAAAACTATTCAAAGAGTGTTGAAACTGTAATTTCTTATCTTATTTTTTTTTCTTTTCTTTTGTCAAGTACGAAAATGGTAAACAAAAACAATATCATTTTAGGGCACTGAAAAGACTGTTTATTGCCCTAATCCAACAACGCACCACTTAAGGTGTACAAATATTTAAAAACCGTAATATTTTAATCGAGGGTTATCTGGGGACAGTGTGTCTTGCTGTTCGACTGCCGCTTAATGAAAACTAGAATTTATATATTTTGCAAAGACTGGATCAAAGTATGAATATATTTTTCTAGGTTAACTTTGAATACTGACTAAATCTGAGTATGTAAAGGAGAGACGCTCATGAAAATATTCATTTGTTACAATTTTACTGATTGCAGGTAGAAATGGTACGACTTTTCAACGGTTTATTTTGCTTCAACAGCATTACGAAATGATGAATTCCAACGGAAAACCGGTCAATCCGCCTCCAGCTGCGTATTGTCTGAAGGTGAAGTCACCATCCGGTTTAAAAGGCTTTTTAAAAACAAAGTTTCAAAATTTGATTGTGCATGGAGAATTCAAAGAAGCTCTGGTATCCTCACTTAAAAAAGTAGGGAAGACAAAGGATATAAGTGGAAGCTAAAACGAGAATAGCATTACTTTGACACCCACGTACATTAATTTAATTTCATTAAATAAAACTTGTCAAACTTCAAATTCTTTTGCTGTGTGGAATTAAAATATGAACATTCATTGTTCAACAGCATATGTGGCGCTAAGTAGCAAAACATAATTTACAGATACTTAAAAATATGACATCAAAATCACATTTAGGCAATAAATATTTTTAACTTTTTTAAATTTGTTCTTAGTGAATTTTTATAAATTTCGCAGTGAACAATTTCTTTTTATTTTGTTGAATGATGGTAGTAGTCACTATGCAGTCAAATATACAGGGTCTTTTTAATTCTAGACATGTTTTAAAAAAGCCGGAAAAGCCCTATATTGAAATTCACCTCTCAACCCCGATGTGAAATGACACCCTCTAAGCCCATCCAACCCCTTCAACCCATCATACCCTGATGGGCCTGATGGGTTGAAGGGTCCATCAGGCACTTCAGCCCTTCAACCCCCTTCAGCATTTTCAGCTCTTTGGATGTCCAATTGACTGAACAATAGATCAGCGATGAAGTTTGAAACGTCTTTGGAAGTTTATTTTAGACATTGATATTGACATAGATGCTGAAACTCAAAATGACGATAAATACCAATAGACACTCAAACCTGGGAGCAAGCAATTCTAGAAAAAGGCGATCAGAACAAACATGGTTAAAATCTGCGAAAAATGTAGGAAACTTTTGTGTAATATAGGAGACAGGGCACACGCCAAACTCTGTTCTCAATACTTCATCCAGAAGAGAAGAGCAAAGAAGGTGGCATATATCAAACAGGCACGTGCTCATGGCGCAGGAGCTCAAGGACGCAAGGTGTTGACTTCAGCTGATCGAAGCGTTTAAGCGACGCTTCTTTTTGAGATAGAGCCGCTGAAGGCTTGCTCACACAGCGCTCTCCCACACCTTGTGTGATAAAGGCCTCGTAAGTTTCGCTGGAGTTTTTTTATATCGACCGATGATTGAGGTACTAGCCAGGGTTGAACTGTTAGAACAAGCTTGACAGTGCATGGGTAGACGACCATCTACCGTTGACCTAAGAGAGACAGGTTATACTTTCGTAGCCTATCATTGATGCACCATACATTTTGTCCTCAATACGTTCTACCATATGTTGAGAGGATGCTGTACACCACGAACGAGGTACAGGGCACAAACGGGGTGTTTCTTTTTACATTTGTATAGGGAAAGCTTGTCCAAAGTTTAGATCACCTTGAAACAAATTTGGGCCAGTTTTAGGCACAAAAAATACAGCTGAAAATCTATATTGTCGGGCTACTTGTGTTAAGTTATACGATAACTTGTGCAACTTAGAATCTAATTTGTTCTCGTTCTTTGGGCTTTTCTTCTGCATGAAATGTTGAGTTGTGAATTCAGTATCTGTCCTGTCTCCTGTATTTTCTTTCTGCCCTTTTTTGCTGAATTTAACAAAATAATGTTTGATGTTCGCCACTTTGTTTTTTGTTTGTTCTCTTCTGGATTAAATATTGAGTTGAGATTTCAGTCTGTCTTGTCTTATGTATTTTAATGCCGTTTCCTGCCTTTTTTGCTGATCTTTTCCATGTTTCATGCTCACCAACAATCCCAGATCACCATCCTTCTAGCGATCCGAACGTTTAACGGCAACCGACTTCTTTGTCGCCAAAAATATGTGTCGTTGTACTTACAATGCCGCTTGGTAAATTCCTGTGGTGTGCGGTGGTTCAACTCATAAACCCGAGCGGGTAGACCAGGCAAACAAGACCACGATCGAAAAACCAATATCCGCCGTCGTTGACAAGGTCCTGTGTACAGTCACGGTGTCGTCCCTGATGCCGTCACTGCGGCGTCTCCGCCGTGCCTTTTTCGCTTGCAGTTTCTGAAGTCGGACGAACCAAGAGGCAACGGAAACGGCGCTATGCACTGAGAGACATTCTCTTTTATGTGCACACTGAGCTTCATCAGGAAATCGATCCAAGCGTGGGACGGGAAGCGGACATTGAGCAACCGGTCATTTAGGTAGCCCTATATAAAATGTCCAAGCGGCTTCCCTGACGCATATATCCTGAAGGGTAACGCGATCTCACCAACGAGCTTCTTGAAACTATTCTGATGGGTCAGGCGCTTTCCCGGTAAAAATTGTGACAGACACCACAGGCCTTTAGAGAACTATGACGGACCTTTCACACCCTTCAATACTTCTTGAAAGGTACGCAGGGCACTTACAAACTTCGACCGACCTCTCAAACATCTCAGAATAGTTTGAAGAGTACGTCAAAACATTCAAGTAATCCTGGTGGGCCCCACACGCGAATTTTCAATAAGGAGCTATACTAATACGGTTTGGGGGGGGGGGGGGGGGTGAATTATACCGGCCAGGGTGAAATTATAAAGGGGCTAATTGTCGCAATAATTAAGTCTGTGTATTAGCTATATTTTTTGTAACTTTATGATTAGTGAAAATAAACCTTTGGTTCCAATTAGAAACTTGCTCAGCGTCATTGAAAACAACCATATCAAATAATATTAGAAACTATTCGAGCACGTTTCAAGCAGTATAATGAGCTAAAGTCACCACTCGTGCAATAAACCTGATGCCAGCGTTGCGGAAACGTGAATAATAAGACATGAAAAAACCCCGCGGGAGCGTGTTCGCACCGGCACCCAAGAGTTGGTTGCACAAGTTGCAACTATTAGCCCCGAGAAGTTTGCGTGGCGCCCCCTTACGGCGAACCGGGGTGACGTCACACCGAGGAGAGAATTTTTCCCCGACTCGCCCCGCTCGCCCTGTGGAGGCTGTGACGACGTTAGCTTTCGGCGCGCTCGTTTCTATTTAATTTTTTTTGCCGTGTTTTTCGTAGGAAGTGTAAATTTTTATATGGGGCTTTATTGAGGTATGGCCTGTAGTTGCAGGCGAAACTTCAACCAACATTTTAAGCATGGTTGACAGGGCAGGCAACGCATGAATCACAGCTGGTATATGAAAATAAAGAAATATAACCACAATTGCAGGAGCATCACTATAGATTTACATCTCACACAATAAATGCTGCTGATGGTCTGAATGAATTGGCAGGTTTTGTATACTATTTTTTTTTTTGTATCTCTGTTTTTAAACAAGATCGCCGAAGCAGAAAAGATGCATGCTGCTCGAGCAACATGCTAAATACAGTCTGGGCCATGGGGAGAGAATCACAAGTAAGACAGCCCAAGTGCAGGGGCCAAGAAAAAAAACAAGGAGCATTTATTATATACACTGCTCGCATTTGACCTTTGCTGGATTTGGATAGTATTTCAATGGACTACACGGGTGGTATCTGTGGACTTGTTTATATCAACCCTCAAATAATGTATAAAAAACGTAAGCGAAGGTGTCTAGCTTGTTATTAGTCCCTTAAGTCCTAAAATTGAGATTGTACTTAAATCGAATTGTCCTGAAGCTAAAATACCAGAAGTGTTTCGCACGCAGACTGTCACCCTTCACAGGTTCCACATTTTGTGCTTCTAGTGCTGCATCTACCACTGGACAGACGTTCGAATGCTTGCTTTTACTCCTGTTTTCCTCTGTTGTAAGAGAGTCCAGCTGTAGGGAGTTTGGAGGCTGAGGAAGCTTTTGGGAACCTGCAGCAGTGTCTCTTTTAATTGGAAATAAACGACAATTCAAACTAAACGGTGTATTTTCCGAATACCCAAGGCTGTAATAAAGAATGTCAGGAAAAAGTATAAAGATTACAAATTACGGTACTATTGCTGTGCATATTTTGGGCAGTACAGGCAACTGGGGGCAATTCGGCCGTTTTTCCTGCTACCATACAAACTAACTTCCAGTAATTATGCATCTTCTAAGAAATATGCCTGCATAGGTGTATAAACTATATAATTAATTCACGAAGAAGCTACATTTATGTAAAACAACCCTGTTCCACGAGCACTTCAAAGATCATCAGACGCAGGGCGTTTAAAACATCTGCGAGCCAGCGCATGCAGAGTAGCAGCGCAGAGTCGGGGTCGCGAGCTAATTTCCCGACCACCCAAAGGCCCATGATATAAATTCCACTTCGAATGCCTTGAAAGCGGGATGTAATATCGTCCTAAATCATGAACATGCAAGAAACAGAATTCCAGCGTCTGAAACACTTGCGCCACCGCTTCACCGACCCCTCGCAAAATTGCCTTCTGTCGTGTGGGGACGGGGAGGTTCATCGGCGGAATCGCCTCCGCCGATAGCTTTCGGGATTTGTAACCCAATTTTAAATGTAAAAGGGACAAGCAGACTTATAAAATGTACGGAAGCACGTCTATATATATCGGCCTAACTCAACGTCTTGTACACCGGGTAAACGAAGTCCAGCTCCTCGAAATGCTTGCGGCACACAACGCCAAACGAGGAAACCGGTGCTGGGAAGCGAGCCGATGCAAGATCGCGAAGCGGAGTCCTCTTCCTGACGTCACGGTACACCGCACCCAATCAGGGCGCGGCGACCGCAGCGACGCTTGTGTTCGCTCTCGGGGCTAATAGTGCTCGAAATCTGTCTACAATTGACTCATTTAGTAGCTTTCAAGAATGCTCAGCAAGTTTGCAATTGAAACCTCATGTTTATCTTCACTACCTAAAAAGTTAAGTGACAAGGCTCAGTAAACTAACCGACATATCGTGACGATTGGCCTATTTTATTATGTCCGGCTTACCGTGGGACGCACCTGTATAAGCCGTATTAATATAGCTTTCACGGCTTTATAAATAAACAGCCTGTAACGACTAAAACAAAATATGTGTGTTAAGACATAGCATTTATTTATTTAATTATTTATACCGCTCGCCCTTTCTAAGTCTTCAGCAGGAGTGGTACAACATAAATTAGAAACACGATGCTCATACACAGAAAAGTCAACAGCGTCCGCAGTGCCCCCCAGCACTGATGCACAAAAGGTACGCGTCGATTCCGACCAAAAGAAACACAAGAGTGAAAAAGACAAAAAAGGGGAAAAAGAGGTGTCAATATGAAAACAAATAAATCAGGATCGGAGTAATATGATTGGAAAGAACAAGGCAAACATACAAGGATCTGACAAAAATCATCTATGTCGTTCGTCATAAAAACCGTGACAATGCCACCCACTCGACCATGTCGGCTGACAACGTGTCGCTGGACGGAAAGAAACGATGAAGAAAATTCCCAGCAAGGTTTGGAACAAGCCCGTCTATTCAATTCGCGATAAAAAAAATATCATAAACGCTCTCAACCACGTCAGCCGGTAAAGAACTTCACCACCGGATAGTGCGTGGTGGTGGTAGTCGTGGTGGTGGTGTTTGCCTGACTTGAGGTTTTTCTCACTGGCTGTGGAAAGGTTTCACGGACTTGAGGTTGGACGTTTTTATGAGAATGAATGCAGGGGAAAGGAGTGGGAACAGATGACGATGAGAAATATAGGATGACAAAACACAGGTTTACAAATTAAGGTAAAATAAAAAGTCGGCAAGAAATCAATAAAAAGTAAGAAATGGGCACATCTAGAACGCGAGTATTACAAAGTGTTCACACTCCTGCAAGAAAATTTATGACAAAACTATCACTGGCTCACAAGTAGGAAAAAGAAAGGGGGCGGTTGTATTGTCTCACACATCACAGCCTTGCCAGACGCTTTCGAAGACGTGCATACGGATGGTGGACCTTTTGGAAATTGCATGTCCCCAAGTGTGGGTGAAACACCGAGGCTCTTCTGGGAAGCTAGAAGTACTGTTCGTCCTGTAGTGTAGTGTTCACATTTAAAAAAAAAAAATATGGGTCGACGTTTTGGGCTGATTGCAGTGTTCGCAAAGAGGGCTGGTGGTTCTTTTGATGTGGTGCAGGTTCACTTGCGTATAAGTGCAGTCTGTTCATAGGCGGTGGAGAATGGAAGAGAACTTCCGTGTTAGGCCACGCGTACAGGCTGAAGGAGGATGTTCATCAGACGCTACACTGGAAACGGGATGCTTATGTTGTATCCAAGTCATAATAGCCATCTCATTTCCGTGTAAGCCAGTGAGTGAGGGATGCATTGTACTCGCAGGTTAGAGCCACGGGAGACAAGCAGACGAGCCAGACTAATTATTTCACAAATCAAATAGGGATTAACATCTTTGCTGCTGAGGATATTTTGGGCTGCACACCGAGAGTCTCTTGCCAATAGTCAGGATTTTGGTGCTTTCGTCGCGATTTAAAGAAGAGATGCATGCATTCCATTCAGCTCGATTGTAGTCGACGACACGGCACGGTGGAACTGTCCTGACTTTGAGCGGGATTCCGAGGGAATGTGATAAGCTGCAGACGCGACATTATGAGTGAAGTCGACAGAGCCATCAGTATAAATGGCCGCAAACCAGGAATGACGAGACGTCATCAACTCATCTGTAAGGGCTCGACTAACCACACATGGGTGTCGTGATTTTCCGTGGAAATTCGGGATTTACTCGTAGATGGTGAACGGGTGCTTGCTCGGCGGGAAGTCAACTGGAGGAGAATGGACGAAGGGTATGAATCCGAGAGCATCAACTAGAAAGGTGATGTGATTGCCATATTGTAAAAAATGGTGCTGCTGCATGTAAGTGAATAGCAAGACGCCATTGCTCGACTCAGCAAGTCGAACCAGATGTTAAAGATCACTGTTCACAGCGCGTAAAACTGGCGGCGTCTCTCGGCCCTCAATCCACGTTGTTTCAATTCAAGAATACAAGAGAAAATCAAGAGCAATTCTTAATCCCGCTCGGTTGCATTGTTGCAGTTGATCCCATAGAAATCGCGTAGGAGGCAAATATGGCACTGCATAAAGAATGCGCGAAAGGTGAAGTGCCCGGTACACGCATAGTAGGGCCTTAGGGGCCAATCCTCATTCAAGTGCACGAATTGTACGAATAAGAGATGTCGTCATCGCCATCTGACGTATAAGGCTCGTCACGTGCCGATGCAAACATAGTCGGGAATCAAGTTCGACAGCCAAGTATCGATAGTTACGCATGAGCGGTACTCGAGTCACACACAAAGTAAGCCGGGGAAATCCGTGACGGAAGGAGCAAGCGAGCACCGCTGTTTTTTGCGCTGAGACGGCAAGTCCGAGGTCTTCTTGTATGTTTGCAACATGCGCGAGTCATGTTTGCGTAGAGGGACGTAGAATGCGTCGATCAGAATGGGGAAGCTTACAAACAAGTGTCATCTGCTTAGATGATAATACAAATAGAGTGCGGTGATTTACACATACATAAGGTTATTGTCGGCATGGCGATTTTAAATTGTACTGGACTGGACCTTGAGGTATCCCGCGCAACAGTGTATTCACGGCTTCTGTTATTTTTCCTAGGCAAACACTAATTGTACTGCCGCTCAGAAACTCTTGAATTTTTTTTTAGCATTCCTTGTGTAATGCTTAGGTGATTCAAGCAGGCAAGAACTACATTAGAAGGAACCGAGTAAAAGGCTCGTTCAACATAAAAAACACTGCCAAAGCTGCGTCTCCTTGGGAACGAGCATCTTCCAATGCTGACGTAAGGTACTGAGTAACGGTTAACAGTTGAGCCTGTTGGTACATACTTGTAAATATATATGCTTGAATTTAGGAATTTTACTTGAACACGTAGAAAAAAAGGACAGGAGAGGCCAAACAGAGGGCTACCAACGGTGTTTTAGTGTAAACCAACGGTATTTACACTAAAACACCACTGGTAGTCAGCTGTTTGTCCTCTCCAGTCCTTTCTTTCTTAGTGTTCAAGTACAGTTTTTAAGTTCAAGCTGATATATTTACTACCTGATGTAAGGCTCGCGATACAGTGCAACGCCCACTTCTGAACCCCACGAGTTCAAGTAGCAGTGCTTCAATATCGTCAAGGTACCACTGGAGACGCGTAAGAAAACGCTTTTCGAGCAAACGCGCATTGCAGGGCCCGTTTGTTCGAGACGCTAACCGCGGCTAAAGTTAGCCGCAGTACTGAGGAGAGGGATTTTCAAGCCACGTGACTGGCTCGGTAGGAACGCGGGGAAACATGGCGGTGCCCCAGTGAGTGAGCGCCACTCTTTTTGGAACTGATGTGGCGTTGTAGCTGCAATATCGGGCGCATTAATCAGCAACCAATGGTGCTGGAGGCTTTCGCTTTGCCTTACCTCACTTAAATCGCAAAGCATGAACAATGACCTCGCCGCGTTTTTTAGATAGTCTTTCGATTTTGGCCATTCCTAAGCCTAAACGAACGCGATAATTGTCGTCATGGCAACGTCTTTGGAAAACAGATTGCCTTGACTCAATCGGCTGGGTACTGATAGTAGACCTTTTTCTAAATTTCCCAAGCATCGAGGAGATCGCTGGAAGTGTTATTCTGCGGTCCGCGCGCGCTGGCCTTCCTCTTAT
Organism: Ixodes persulcatus; assembly: GCA_013358835.2. Classification (NCBI taxonomy): domain Eukaryota; kingdom Metazoa; phylum Arthropoda; class Arachnida; order Ixodida; family Ixodidae; genus Ixodes; species Ixodes persulcatus. The sequence goes on from JABSTQ010000519.1 coordinate 27,843, forward strand.
AAAAGATTCGAAGTAAATAGTCATAATAAGGCTTTGACGAGTGCGCGTGCAAGGCAAAATTTGTTTTAGACTTTTTTGCTTTAGAACAATTACTACTGCAGACGCCAGCACGTGCAACGCGTGTAACTACACTCGCAGCATGCACCTCGGTGCTTGGGAAATTAAAAAAAAAATGTCTATTGGGACGCTGTCTGCTTTTGTGTCCTATCAATACCCGGCCGATTGAGTCAAGGCAATCCACTTTCCAAAGACTTTGCCATGCCGAAAATTATCGCGTTCATTCTTAGGAATGGCCAGAATTGAAAGACTATTTAAAAAATGTGGCGAGGTCATTGCTCATGTTTTCCGATTTAAGTGATTTAAGGCAAAGCGAAAGCCTCCTGCACCATTCGTTTCTGACTAACGCGCCCGATATTGCAGCTACAACGACATATTAGTTTTAAAGCGAGCGGCGCTCACTCACCGGGGCACCGCCATGTTTCCCCGCATCCCTACCGAGCCAGTCACGTGATTCGAAAATCCCTCTCCTAGGTACTGTGGCTCACTTTTGCCGCGGTTAGCGCTTCGAACAAATGAGCCCAGAAGTTTTCCAGCAAACGAGGTAGAAAATATTGCTACGCGCGTTGCCGAGCGAGCGCGTGGTTAAATACAGGGTATCACAAAAGAAAATTTACACGGTATTTTTTACCGCAAAAATAAACTAGGCATCGCCGAACGCTCATTCTCCGCCCAAAGGTAGAGCTAGAGGTCACAACCAGATGCCAAAGTTTCAGCCCGATCCGATAACTTATTCAAAAGTTATAAGTGATTTTCTGAAAATTTCAATGGGAAAATGGAGCCCATTTTTGCCCGTTTTCGGTTTCTGGTGCCATAGAGCCTCATGTGTTTGAAAACTCCGTCGGCCGCCTTTTTCCCATTGAAATTTTCAGAAAATCAATTATAACTTTTGATTAAGTTATCGGATCGGGCTGAAACTTTGGCATCTGGTTGTGACCTCTAGCTCTACATTTGGGCAGAGAATGAGCGTTCGGCGATGCCTAGTTTATTTTTTCGGTAAAAAAGACCGTGTGAATTTTCTTTTGTGACACCCTTTGATACCACGCTTGGCTATCACGCGCGGAGGCTTCAAGTTCCATTTCAGGAAGCGGACTCCTCTTTTATTTATTCTTTCAACTTGACATTCTTGTACGTTTGAGAACCCTCTCGTCTGATCGAGTTACGAATGCTCTACGGGCCGAAAGTTCTACGCCAAATGTTCTAGAAACCCACGCGGGTACTAAAGGTGCTCCGCGTGGCTGTTCGAAGTGAGTCTCCCCCGAGCACGCGATTCTGCTGTTACGCCTCCATCGACGCCTGCGACGCTGGCCTTCTTCTATTTTGTTTTGGGCCACGGTGTAAGATAATACTCTTCAGGTGAGGACAGCGCGCTCCTCGCGACGTGTCGATAAAGTTCGCTTTTCACTCTCTCTCATTATGGTTTCAAGCGGCACCGGCAGATGACTCGTCGACCCGTGGGCACGTAAAGCCCAGTGCACAAGACGGCTCGTGCCGCCTCATGCTTCACACGCGCAGAGCTCCAGCGAGGCTGTCGCACGTGGAGAAAGACCACGGTGTACCAGGGTGTCATGGCAACGAGATAATTTTTTTCGCTCTCACACAGTTTCGCCGTTTGGCCGCTGGCGACACTGTCAGCCGCGGGCACAGTGGCCGCGGAATGATGCAGCCTTTCCGATGCCCGCCGAACGAACGCTATCTGATTCCTCGCGCCGCGGATTCAGCCCCGCCGTGTCCTCACCTAAAGAGTGTATCTTACACCGTGTTTTGGGCACACGTTTGCCCCATTAAACGTTTAGTTTTCTTCGTCTATCTGTCGCTTCATTCATTGTAATTAGTGACATTTTGGTGGAGGTGCTGTGTGCAACCCATGCAGCGCACCCTTTCGAGGGCCCTCAGTGCTAGCGAGATCCCCAGCGAAAGGAGACTTTTTGAGGGGGAAGCCTCCGCACGAGCAAACCGCCGCACTCAAGGCAAGCCTCGGAGTTTGGTCTTCTGCCATTCAAGATCAGGACGAAACCGCCCACGAAATCAGCCATGAACACTCAGTCGTCGCCGACCTCGACCGCTCCATCCGTCGTCTTCATGCCTGTCGCCCTACTCAATCTGATCCCATTTTATGGTGACGCCCAAGAGGATGTGGAGGACTGGCTTCAACATTATGAACGCATAGCCCGTCATAACGGATGGACTACGAAGCGGCACCTACAAGATCTGTACTTGTTCCTGTAAAAAACTGCAAGACAATGGTTCGAGAACCATGAGGCTTCGCTGACGTCGGGGGACGCCTGCGTCACCGAGCGGAAGCGGATCAGTCATGAATC
>JABSTQ010000520.1:0-44835 GCA_013358835.2 Ixodes persulcatus
GCGTTTGTGGAGCACGAGACGGCACGAGCCCTCTCGTGCACGGTCGCCTGCCTCCCGCGAACTAAAGTTAGGGCGGTGTCGGGAATGCGCCAAACGCTTAGTGAGATAGGTCTATTTTCTCTCTCCAATGCGTTGCGGCAAAGTGACCGCACCAGATTTCTTAAAGTGTCTACGGCGTGCAAGTTAGTCCGCTCCTCGCGCACCTGGTGAGTTTGTTTACCCCCCAGATGAGGGCCCCCGACATCAACCATTGACGTTGCGCTCTTGGTTGCCTCGTCATCGCGCCTTCCCTGCGCCTTCTCTATGGGACTGACGTACTCCTCCTCACATATCAGTGCGTCGAAGCGGCATCGGGGAAACTTTGCTCGCCGTGTAGACCTTTCGAACGCTTATCATCCGGGCAAAAATGCCGAGTCCCTGAGCTGTGGGCGCATTCTGATTTTCCGCGGAAGGAAGCCACTGCGCACCCGCAGAAAGCCTTCCAAAAGCCCAGTGGAGAAAAAAGGGGGAGTCACCGAGAGCTCAAGAAAGGCAGGGTACTTCTTGATTGGTCCTTCTCAGGCGCTTCTCATCACGCTGCTCTAAGACACGGAGCATAGCCGCGAAACTTGATTCCGTTAGTGATCTCGATTCCTCCCGGCAAAGTGATTCATTGCAGCATATGTCCGCTGGCATCCGACGCTCCTAGCTGATGGGACGAATAATATAGAGCGCAGCATCGCGGTGTTAGCCTTGTTTATCTACTTGTTTTACCATTGAACCAATTATTCTGACGCTGCACCATTGGCACCTCGTAGCGTCGGCTGCGCCTGGACTCCATTGGAGATGAACCGCAGATGGCGCTACAATCCGATGGAGCTTCGGCATCTTTTTCTCTCACCGGCTGAACCGCAGGATCACCGAGTGGGCCGGATTGTTTTAGCCGGGTCACTTACCGCAACTAGACAAGTCTGTTACGAAACAAATCCCTCCATGCAAAAGGTAAGGTGCAGTACCTGTGGCTCATTGCACGGGTGACATATATTTAAGACCTTATTTTTAAGTATAAAACGAGCGTATTGGAACTTCCTCACAGAGTAAAACCAAGGAGCAAATCCAAGGCCCTGTTCTGTCTACAGACTCCTTTCGGAAGTGCCGAATATTCCAAGATCGGAACCAGCGCACAATGGTAGAACAACTGACATCGTGGAACGTGCGAGTCATTTCCTCAGGTAGTCAACATCAAAGCGCGGCCCGCGGTAGGAGCCCACGAGCCAATCAAACGGCACCGAAAGTGCAACTTCACTGCGACCCCTTTTTGGGCCTCTTTGTTTACGTCTACCAAACTCATAAAGTGTGTTGTGACGTTACCGTCGGCCATTATGCGGGGACTCCGCAGCGGCCAACAGAGGAAAGTCTTTCGAAAGGGATCTGTTAGAACGTCCCGCCCTTTTGCAAGCAGGACACGACCGCGACTTTTTCGCGCTCGTTGTTCCATATAAGATGGCTCGTGACAGTAAACCGAGCAGCTACGCTGGCGGCGACGTACCGAGGGCTATAAGCGAGCAAATCTCAGAGGCGGCGGTGGCATCTGAGAACACGTGAAACACTTGAAGTACTGGCAACTGTTTACCCGAGCCTCGAGGTCCGCTCCTCCTCCTCCTCTCTCTAACACATAACACAGGTGTAGCCAGCTCCCAGCTGTGAAACCACGCGAAAAGCCTAGCCAAACGGCACCTGATTTCCCCGATCCCAAAGGAGCGGAATAAAGCTGATGGATTTCGGCTTCGGTCCCATTGGCTGGCGCGCGTCGTCGAGGCTCCCATTGGTCATTGCGCGTCAGCTTCAACGACCGCCACCCCATTTCGCTGCGTGTCTTCGAGACATTAGGGAGTTTTCGTAGATCGTTCTCGCCGTCCCGCAACGCCCTCCGCAACCCGCTACGATACCCGGAACTCTACAGTCAAGGCTATCGGCGCGCAGGCGCAGTAGCAAGTTCTTCGTTGCGGAGGGTTTAGCGGAGGGGGAAACGCGGTCTACGAAAACTAATGGCCCCACCGCTCCACCTCCAAGGCGCACCGTAGTCCAAGCTCAGTGCGCCGAGGACCAAGCGCGCGCTCTCGACCGTCGACGCAAGTAAAAAAAAAGAAGACGAAAAAAAAAGGGAGCGGAAGAAGAGAACAAGAAGAAGGGAAAAAGAAGAAGCTACCGACGAGTTCGGACGCGTTTTCTTGAGCTCCCGCTATTAGGCCTAGTACGGTACCTAATACCGATGACCTCGACTACCCCCCCCCCCCCCGACTTCTAGCCCCTCACCCGTCTCGGCCTTATCCGTGGACGGGAACTTTGAGGAGATAGACACGCGCCCAGCAAGCCGGGCAAGTCCTGCCGCCGCCGCGACAGACGAGCTTCCCACTTCGCTGATCGCACCCGCAAAACGCACCGCGGAGGAGGAACCTTTTCTGGGTGAATCTTCCACAACTACCAATAACGTAGATTCGGCGGAAATCGCGCTAAAGGCTCTATTTGTGGCGATTCCGAGAGAACGCTTCATTGACATCTTCAAGAACTTTCTCGAAGGGTAAAGTCCAAGCAAACCCAGCAAGGGAGAGAGGAAAAAAATCTGACAAGACCAACCCGCCGACGGCGTATTTATTGCCGAACTCAACAGGCGTTGCTATCTCCGAAGCAACAACGCCAGCCCAAGAAACGCCGAGCACAGCGGCAAGTCGGCGCCAAGACGCCGAGACAACTGCGCTGATGATATTTACAGCTGGCTGTGCGCAAGATGCGCGGCCGCAATCGAGTGGCAATGTCCATTGCCCTCAGACAAGAAAAAATGGACACCAGTCACCTACAAGTAAACAAAGCGGGTCCGAGTAGACCCCTCACTCCAAGTCCACGGAAGGGTACGGCCCCGACCAGGGGCGGATTTAGGGGGGGGGGGGGGGGGGGGGGGGGCGACCGCCCCCCCTGAGCTCCCCAAGGTCAACTTTTTTTAAAATAAAATCATTGATATACACCAGCCAGAAGTTTAGTTTTTGGTGACATAGCAAATATTTGGTCAACAAAATAGACCTGGGCAACGTTTGGACCGTGTCATATCTCAGTAGACTCCCTACTCCCCCCCCCCCCCCCCCGCCGAAGGCCTACCGCCCCCCCCCCCCCAGGCCTCACCCATAAATCCGCCCCTGGCCCCGACAGCGCCTGTTCGAGTACAAGGTTCGCCCTACGAACTGTCAAGTCTCGATAAAGCCTTACCTTCAACCACTCAAGACGCAATGCACCATGCTGCGCACTACAGCATCGTTCTCGATGCACCTCATCGAGCAAGCCAACACCATTTCGGTCCGTACGGACACGGAGGAGCTGGCAAAAACGCTAAGTGAGATTACAGAAATTAAAGTGCTGGGACGCGAAGCAGTTCCCGTACAAGTCTTCCGCACCTTTGAAACTTCATACACCAAGGGTATTATCTATGATATCTACCCTAAGGAGCAGGACTCGATGGACCCTACAAAAGTCATCACTAAATTGAACCCTTTGGTTCTGAAGGAAAAGCTTGACAGTCTGGCACCAGACGGCATCATCCAGATTCGACCAAACTATCGTTTGAACCTCCTTGCCCTTGACACCCGAAATCTGGAATCAACAAAGGCCATATTTCAGCTGAAAAATATTGGTACACTCCAGGTTTACACTTACGAACCTACTCCCGCATCTTCCTCTGTCGGAGTCATCCGCGGAGTATCAGTAGAGATGGCAGATGATGACCTCTCGGCATCCGTAAGAGTGAAATCCCCAGGAACCCAAGCGAGAAGACTTGGTAAATGAGAGGTGATAAAGCTTATCTTTACCACAGGAATACCGCCTGATTATATCTATGTAGGGCACACGAGAAACCAAGTACTGCCGTACCTCGAGAAACCGCGACACTGCCCGAAATGTAATAGCTTTGGACATATCGCAAGTACTTGCACAAAAGCCCAAAAATGCAGCCGTTGTGGAGCTGACCACGACACCAGCAAGTGCAAAATACAAAAACCCAAATGCATCAACTGCAAGAAAAGCCACGATGCAACGTCACGAAACTGCCCGACATACGAAACGGAAAAACAAATATCCAACTACAAAAGTTCCAACAACGTAGATTACTCAACAGCAAAATCAGCTATCATGAGCAATCCAGAAACCCACGTTGTACAACACCACGCCCTGCCCAAACACAGAGATGGCAGGAAAGAAAACTCACAGCCTCCTATCCCTCCGATGAGTGACAACAACTATCCTACTTTGGATACCTCGACGTCCCAAGCCGCGACGAACTCTGCGGCTACATCATCACAACAGTCCGGATCTTCAAGAGGCACGGAAATAATCGCTGATGAGGCAGCTTCAAGAGACCAACAAAGTCCCCCCAAATGGGCTCGTGATCGCCCAATTAAGAAAAACTCACGATCATACCACACGTCTAAGTCTCAAAGCCTAGGAAACGCATCTTGTACAATTGCTTCGTTGCTACGCTCCTTCCTGACTTCGGTCAAGTCCCCTATAGCGCACGCTGTGATTACAATCATTGACATTATCACCCCGCTAGTCGCCTCCTGGGACAACTAGCCAGCTACCTTCTTGCAAGCCATTCAGACAGCTGAGGTATGCCACCATCAAACAAAAAATACATACTCCTACCGTAAAAAATAGTCTAATTTCCTCAATTATTCAGTGGAACGTCAATGGGCTTCAAAAACGAATAGAAGACCTAAGACAGTATTTACAATTGTACACAGTTGAAGTATTAGCTCTTCAAGAAACTAACCTAAAACAAGGAGCGGTTCGGCTTGCTCCCTTTTTCATATATAACAGCGCCCCTCGGACAACTCAGTCATCAACAGACGCTCCGAAGGCATCCCTGTTTGTACATCGAAGATTGGCTCAGGTGCAGGTGGATCTCTCGGATCTTTGTGACGACAGTGCTGAATATGTGGCTGTGAAAATTAGAAAAGGCAACTCAGACGTCACCCTTGTGTCTATTTACGTTCAACCTAATTCTCCCTGGAACCCATCTGTCTTACGCACAATACTCTCGCGATGCTCACCAGCTACATTACTCCTCGGAGACTTCAACTCGCATAACGAGACATGGGGAGATAAGCAAACTTCTAGTCGAGGTAGATTGCTCGAGGATTTGGCAACAGCCATTGGTCTCCAATGTCTGAACGACGGCACAGCAACTTTTGTGAGGCCCGGTGTTGAACGCAGTGTTCTGGATCTGAGTTTCGCAACCGCTTCTGTACAAGCACTCTGGTCGCCCGACCCAGACAGCTGGGGTAGCGATCACCTGCCCATAATTATCACTTCCCCGACACAGGGTCCGATCACTCACAAAAATTGCTTAGTGACTAACTGGGATGCATACCGGATATACTTCAAGGAGATAATATCTCAGGGCAACGTAGACCACACGACTGCCATCTCTCAGGCCCTCTCCAGAGCTACCCGAAGTGTGACAATCCCAATATATCGGCCTAACCTTGATCTAACCTACCTCAAATTGCGAGCAATGCGCCGCAAGGCGCAGCGCCGCTCTCTCATTACATCTAGGCAAGAAGACATTCAACGTTACCGTAAACTCGACGCTGCATTTCGCAAACACACCCACCGCTTACAACGTAGACAGTGGCGACAACGATGTGAGTCCCTTAACTCTCCGGGAGGTGGAAGACGAGCGTGGCATATGGCTCGTGTTCTCGCCGGACATGCTGTTCCCTGCTCACCTGCTCTTAGACTAGCAGTAATCCACAACATACCCGTGGCACAAGCTGTAGAACATATAGCAGATGAATTTACCTCCATCCCTGCTCCGCCATCCGGCTTTGCTGCAGTTAGCACCGCCTGCACTGCACCAACAACGCTAACAATCGCAGACTCGGACTTCATAATGGGCGAACTACACCATGCTCTTCGGCGTACTTCTGGAAAACGCAGTGCACCAGGTTTGGATGGTATCACGTTTCAAGCTCTTCGAAACCTCTCTGCCGCAACCCTCCCTGGCTTCCTTGATAACATCAATGACATTTGGCGCTCGTCTGTCCTTCCTCCTGCCTGGCTACAGTCTGTGGTGGTTCCAATTCATAAGCCAGGAAAACCGATCGGTGACACATCTTCCTACAGACCTATCTCCCTCACTGGCTGTCTGGGGAAGATTATGGAACGAATGGTCTCGCGGCGTCTAGATTGGCAGCTTGAGTCATCTGGTGCCCTTCCTAATGAACTGTCTGGCTTCCGCAAACTACGCTGCACGATGAACGCGATCAGCGACCTTGTATCAGACATGGAGGAATCGAAGGCCACAAAGCAAGCTTTCACAGCCATATTCCTGGACATCAAAAAGGCCTTTGATTCAATTCCCCACAGTAACATAATTACCCAGCTTATCAAACTTGGTGTGCAAGGTCGAGCACTTGCATTTATACGTGCTTTCCTGACTGGTCGCACAATGTGCGTACGCCTAGGAGGAGCCCGCAGTGCGAACCGTGCAGAAGCTCAAGGCGTTCCCCAGGGTAGCGTAATATGCCCGTTTTTGTTCAACGTTGTCATGGCCGCTTAGCCAGAGGCCATACATCTGATGAACATCGATACACCAGTAATAAACATTGCAATTTACGCTGATGACGTGGCCCTCTGGGCTTCTGCCCCAACAAAGGTGTACAGCAAGATGCAGCAAGCGCTACAGGATGATCTAACCACACTTGTAGACGAAATATCAAAGCTGGGACTTACTCTCCCCACATCTAAAACAGCTGTCCTTCAGTACCATCCAACGGCCAGAGCTTCAATTAAGAGAATCTACGAAATCAACGGAACAGAAGTAACGCGGGTTCGGACGTACTCCTACCAAGGGTTCCTACTAGATGACCGCATCTCCTGGCGCCCTGCAGTCAAATCAACACTTAACAAATGTCGCCGACACCTCAATGCTATCCGGATGATCATAGGCAGCAGATGGGGAACGCCTCAGGCAATGATGATGCAACTGTATAGGGGCCTGATTCTCTCCAGACTGGTGTATGCATTGCCTTTACTTCACATCAGCAACGCGCAGTCATTAGCCATTGAAACACTCCAACGAATTGCTGTTTGATTATGTCTAGGCCTACCCAGGTACGCACCTAACATTCCGACGCTAGTAGAAGGAAGGATTAACCTTGTTGAAAACCACGGCAAAGAACTGACGCTTCACCAAATTGCACGGCAAACGACCTCCCAGTCAACGATTCCCCTCCTGAACCGATTGCGCAGCCGTCCCCTCTCTCATCTAGGATATCTCGCAACAAAGTTTGAAGGGCTTATAGACGCCCCTGCTATGATCTACCTAGCTCCACCACCATACGCCGAATCGCTGAATATCAATGAGTCCATTCCCATGCTAAAAAACAAACAACTGACGGCACAAGTTTTCGCCGAAGAGCTTATAGAGGAATCTTTCGTAGGATGGGTACATGTCCACACAGATGGCTCGGTGCTTCACGGCTGTGAATCATCTACTGCAGCAATCTTAATCCCAGAACTTAATGTGACCAGATCAAGAAAACGCAGTTTTCATACCTCCCCCACAACTGCTGAACTAGCCGCTCTTTGGCTTGGCCTTGAAGCACTTGACGACATTTCCAACTGCGAAAATGCAGTCCTTCTAACAGACTCCAGAGCAGCTCTGGTGTTTCCCAGCAACATAGACGATGCCACCAATATGCACGGTACGTTGCTCACACAGCAAGAAACTTGGAAACAAAAGGCTGTCAATTAGCATTTCAATGGCTGCCCTCACACGTTGGCATCACAGGCAACGAGACAGCCGATCGTCTTGCAGCAGAAGCGCACCACCTTAATGTGCCAACACTCTGTGTATCGAAAATCCACGAGGCCAGACAACTTATACACAAAGAAATAAAGCGACAACATCCTGACCCGCGAGTCTCTGCCGGAAGACCACCCGCACGTGTGCCCCCAAAGCTTTCACGAGCCAGCGCCTCCATTCTGCGTAGGCTTCGCACTGGGTGTCTCTTCACTGCAAAGGACATTCATCGTCTGGACCCGACAATCAGCCAAAACCGCTCAGGCTGTGACGTTCCCGAGGACCTAGAACACCTCATCTGGCTCTGTCCGAATCTAGTGGACGCGAGGAAATCTTTCCTCGATGGACTACAGCTCGCAGGGGTTGCCCACGGGACAACTGAAAACATTTCCCCCCCCCCCCCCTCCCCAGGCTCAGTAAGAGATGCCACAAGAACATTCGCCTTACTCATAACATTCTTAGAAGATGCAGATCTAATAGACCGGCTCTAAGGCATGGTGCCATACGCCCCGAGCCAGTGAACTGTCCATTCTCATAAGTAGTCCAAACTACCTCCACCCCCTACCTCTCCTTCCTCTCCTTTCTCTTTTCTACTTCCTTCTTTTGATCCCTTATCCCTAACCCTTCCCTACCCCGGAACTGACTTGCCTCCCACAGAAGGTGTGGCCAACATGTACCGGGATTTCTCTCTTCCCTCTCACCACTAATAAAAAGTACCCGCGCACCAGCACAAAACTTTTCCACAAGGGCGCAGTCATCTTGAATGTCGTCACTTCTGGTATGTGGTGAAACATAGATTTGATCTCTCCACGCCGCTGGAACGTGTTTACGAAAAATGCGTGATTGTCACACATTCTTGTTGTGACTCACCTTTATTTTCTCGCATATTGCAGGTTGAAACGTTTTATTATTTTTTCGTCCCGCATAACACATACAGAACCCACGAGACTGAGAACGACAGGATACAGAAAACGTCTATAGTCAGTTTTTTAGACTGCTTACGCTACTGCAAGCCTGCCTGCCACTAACGTCACGGCATTGAAAAGCGGGGATATATTTGAGTGTTGGTTTTTCTATAATTTGTATATGCCGATTTAGTAATAACTATCATAAATTTCGCGATACTAGATAGAATGCCGGAAGGGGTAAAAGCTGGGGATTAGACAAATATATTTAGCTAGGGTAGCTCGAAAATTGTCGGAGTACACCTCAAGGTGTTGGATTTTGGTCCTCGGGTTGTGCAGTTGTGTGTTTGCGACAATTCTTTAATGCACTCAAAATGTTCGATTCGCGTTTTGCTTTTTTAAGCGTTTGTATTTTGGGGTCATACGCGTTTATGTCATGCTTTAAAATAACGTATTGGAAGAGAAAGTGAGCGATGTCTAGTGCAGTGCTGATGGGAAGTGCTCCAGTTACTGCGTACAGAGTTGTATAATCAACTGCCACCGCTATCTACCGGCTCCTGGCCGATGACGAAAGAAAAGGATCGAGTAGGTCTACGCCGAGGCGTTGAAATCGGGTTTCAGGCGGCTGTAGTGGCAGCAAGAGCGCTGCTGGTCGTGAGGGAGGCTTTTACCGGCGCTGAGAGAGATTGGAGAAAGAAACGTATCGTTTGACACTCCTATAGAGGTCGGGCCAGTAAAACCGTTGCTTTACTTTTTCGTAGGTCCGAACAACTCCTAGGTGGCCAGAAAAGATGGGGCGTCGTGTCATTGCTGAAGGATGCTTGTCTGCAGGCTTTGACGAGTGGGCTAGTTGGTCATTCATATTAGCGGAAAACAAACAGCGCAGGGACAAGGACAGAGTAGAAGGCGGTAGACATACACAGCGCTGTGTATGTCTACCGCCTTCTACTCTGTCCTTGTCCCTGCGCTGTTTGTTTTCCGCTAATGTCTGCAGGCGTTTTGGAACGACGAGGAGCCAGGGTAGTCCGTCAGGTCTAAAATTTCGTCTGTAAAAGACTTGATCATGGAGATGATAGAGGCCGCAAGAAGGTGGATTTGTGCCAGCCGTCACGCCATCAGTGATGTCTTGAAGAACTGGATCGAGACGCTGGTCATGTGCGAGATTGAAAAGGTCAGAGACGGGGAGCAATAGAAGTTAGAACTCATCAGAACTAATATCTGGCGACTCCACAGGATGGCGGGATAGGTAGTCGGCATTGGTAAATGCGAGCAAGTTGAACACGAATACTTAAAATCGAAAGAATAAAGCACAGAGGACAAGCACAGGACAACCATGTACTTTGAAAGAACGTGGTTGTCCTGTTCTTGTCCTGCGTGTTTTATTCTTTCGATTTTAAGCAGTCGGCATCTTGATGTAGTTTGCACGACTTGTATACTAAGGTACAATCGGATCGGTGGCCGAGTGGTCTAGCGCACACCAGCTCGGAGCACGTGGAGCGAAAGCTCACGCTGCAGAACCCCGGATTTTGGATTCAATCCCCACCCCTGCCCGTTTCAATCTGGATGAGCATCGTACCGGCGTGCGGTCGTGTATCACTACTGCGTGGTGCACGCTAAAGACCCCGGGCTAGCGGTTGTACTGCACTGGCTAAATTGCTCATCTACAGCTGGAAGACTCGTCGCCCGTTGAGGCAGACCAAGTTCTAGGCTGTATAAGCATACACACAACCCAATTTGTTTACAATCGTATTCCTGCAGGTGAAGTGCTAATCGCCCCAGGCGACCGATTGGATCCTTTAAAACAAGCTATAGCCAGCACAATGCATGACGATCGGTGGCGAAGCGAAAAGGACGATGTATAGACGGAGTTTCGCAATTGGCCATACTGCCACGCGCGCCGCTGAGCAAGCGCGTGCGTGGCCGAATGATTACCGGGCTTGACTGTCGCGCGAAAGGTCTGGGTTCGATTCCAGTCAGCGGACTGTCCTTTTATTTATTCCTTCAACTTGGCGTTCTCGTAAGTTCGAGAACATTCTCGTCTGATCGGGTTCCGAGTGTTCTACGCGCCGAAAGTTTTACGCCGAATGTTCCAGAGGCCCAAAAGAATACATAAGAGACTCTGCATGGCGAGCGGGGTCAGTTTCGCCCAGAGGTCGGCATTTTAGATCGCCCTTACTCACCCTCACTCTCACAGCCACACTCACCTAAGCCCCACCCTCACCCTCACAGCTACACTCACCTTCAGTCCCTCACTCACCCTCACCCTCAGTTACACTCACCTTCAGCCCAACTCACCCTCACTGAACCTCACGCGCTCATACCCCTCCCGCCACTCACGCACTCACTGTCTCCATGCACTCATGGCCCTCACGCCACTCACGCACTCATCGCCCTCACGGCACTCACGCCCCTCACGCACTCACGGCCCTCACGCCACTCACGCACTCACCGCCCTCACGCCCCTCACGCACTCATAGCCAACGTTATTAGATTAGCTCAGTTAGGGAACTGCTCATAGACGCTGCATGCACGAACAGTACCCCCCCCCCCCTCCCCCTCACTCACCACGACTCGCCCGGCGTCGCTCGACGCGCCGCCGGACGGCTGCTTTGGTAACTGAATCGGGAGACGTTCGTTTCAACGTTACTAGAAACGTAAAAACCAACGGAAAAAAAGAAAACTGTTTTTGTAGTTAATTTGATTAGAGTTAAGTACAAAATGGGGGGCGCGTGATGTTTTCTAAAATTTTTAGTTTGCAAGGTTTAGCAGCACAATTAATATCGTTTTTGTACAACCATGCCTCAGCGGTGATTTCAGGCAGCGCGTCCCGACCTAGGTGCATCTTAACTTCGCTGATATGTCGCGGCGCGTCCGCAGGGGAGACGGGGGTGGCACCCCTGTAACCCTTTCCACCGTATCTGTTTCGGCTCCGAAATGGCCGATTGCAGCCAAAATAGATGTCACGTGCAATTCCTCCAGTGTCCGCTGCGGGAGAAATGGCGGCGTTGTGATCGCCATTTGGCGCTGTAGCTGTGCTCTTTGGAACGCACAGTTATGAAATAAAACTATAGACCTTTCCATCGCTTATCACCCGGGCGCAAAATGCTGAGTCACTGAGCTGTGAACGCATGAGCAGCGACTGATACACCGCACAATAGAGCAAGAGCGCATGCTCAGAAGGCGTTCCACAGCCCAGCAGACAAAGATGGCAGCGCGCAGAAGGCGATTTTTGCAAAGGTCTATAGATGGCGCTTCGAACTACGCCAGGCGGATTGAAGTGAGTGAGGGGGGTACCCCCCTCCGCGGGAGTTCCACAACTGAGGTAATCTAGTAACGTTGCTCATAGCCAACACCACCTAGACTGTTTCAAGGCCTCCGCAGTCTCCCGTGACGTGAGCGAAGTGAGATCGCCCTGGAAGGTGGCTTCGCCCACTCGGTCAGGCTTTGTAATGCGATTCCTAGTCTCTTCGTCCTCGGCGTTGAATTTTTGATAATGGAACACTGTCAATACGTTTTACATCAGAAAAACTCGTAGGAATTAAGACTTTGGTTTGAGCTGGTTGGTTCATGATTATTTAAAAGGTTAAAAGCGCAAAACAAGGACGAAGAAGAAACGCACACGAAACAGACTGGCGCTCGTAGGCCGTTTCAAGTCGTGTTTTGTATTTATTCTTCGAATTCTCACTTCCATGTCGCCTATGTCTACAAACATTTAACGAGTACAGGACTCGCGCACGATTTGCGAACATCCTGGCGCCCCGATTTGCGCATGCATTATTAAAACATCACAACTGCTTGTCGGGGGTACAGATTTTCACTCTTTATTTTGCAGGAATAAGCTTGACAAGTTTATGAAATAGTCTTGTAACACACATAAGAACTAGGGTTTGTGACAAAAAGACAATTTCTCAGGAATATCTTCCGTAAATGAACTGATAGCACATTCGTAAACAAAGTTTCAAACAAAAATATTAATACATCAACATTTCCAAAACAAAGCAAAAAGAAAATCCTCGAAGTTCTAAACAACATACAGCAATGTCTCCAAATACATTGCTTGCACAAATTGAAGAGAACAAGAATCAGAAAAAAGTCAGAACACACACAAAAAACACACTTGTGTGACAATAATTTCCAGGCAGCAGTCGAAATGATAGCAGACGTTATGCGCGTATGCCTGAAGCGTCTTCAGTTTCCGCTTTGCTGCTTTGGCTTCAGCAAGCATGTTGTTCTCTCGTTTGCACAAGTTATTCAACAAAGTGTTGGCAGCCGCACTTATTACATAACCCAACACCACGTGAGGTAAATGGCCGTTTTCACAGACGTCCAGATCCTCGTTATGCTCAACAAGGGGTGTTATCAGGGACACAAGCAAATCGTTTTGCTTTTCACAAGAATAAAATTTTAACGCGTACCTTTCGCTGCTCAGTTTTTTCAGCACAATATTCATTGTCAGCACGGCATTTACAACCACGGCCTGCGGGAACTTTAGTTCACCTCTTGTTACACCCGCAATGAGCTCTTCTGCCTCAATTTCAAGAGAGCGGTTGTCAACCACAAGGTTCTCTTTACAGAATGGGCACATGAGCTTTTTCAGCGCAGCATGCGCACAGTACCCAGCCACGTATGTAATAGCTGGGAGCATGTGTTCTTTTTTTTTTTTAACGTAAACTGCTGTCACTTCAACATCAAACTGCTTCACGGCAGCATTCACCACATCAGTGCGGGCACACAGCGATATGTCGTCAAACTCGGGAAGCTCAAGAACGTTCTGCAATCTGATTTTGTGTTCCGACTCGTATATTTGGCGGATCGAGATGTCGTACTGTGCGCCGCACAATTGTCGGTACCGTCCAAACCTATCCTGAAGGCAGTCAGACTGAAATTTGACAAGAAGGACATTCTTGAAGCCGAGTTCTTCAATGCAGTAACGGGACACCTGAACTAAAGCAAGCGATGTGTGACGAAGTGCATTGTGTGTCTCATTTGTGAGGTGACCTGCATCATGCTTCAGGCTTTTCCAGTAGTCTAGCCACTTGACTACTTTGTTCAGGAAATCAATTTGGGGGCAAGACACTACCGTTATGGGCTCCTGAAGCTTGTCCTGAAGACGCCGGCCCTTGTTTGGCGTTTTCATATTTACTATGCACCACCACATCACGATGATGTTACTAAATTCAGCTGTGGAATTCAGTGGTGCAGCCTTGGTGCTTCTAAGTGCTGCAACAGTAAGAATGTTAAAGATGTTCAGGACAAGCTTGACATTCTGTCGTTCCAAACTCGAAGGTTTGAGTGCTTTCAAGCTTAAAGTTGAAGAAAGTCGCACCAGCTCATTTCCCTCTCTCTCTCATGAAGCTCTACCAAGGCATTAAACGAAGCTGTCAGCACATGTGGTTGATCACCAGCAGCATTAATATCGGGAAAAACATGTACTTGCTGCTGTTTCGCTGGTTGAGCGAGGTATTCCGTACACACTTGAGCACGTGAACTGTATCCAAAAAAAAAAACAAAAAAAACAGGGACCTTGATTAGTCCGAAGGATGCTGGTACACAGTGTTAACTGTTATGTTAGGACGCCAATGATTGAGACCATAACCATGGCCATTCCATAAGCGTTGTGCCCCGAGATCCTGCCTCGATCTCGCGAGCTCCCCCAACACTTCTTTACAGGCTCTACATTAGGCAGCCTTGATGAACCGATAGTTCCAACCGACGTGTGAAGAATGGTATAATTTCTTCTGCGCATTTCTCACTTCACCAGCCCTTGAGCACCTTCTCCAAGACTTGGCTTAGGACCGGATCACGGGACGTGGCCTTTGCAATACCTGTGCTCTTCACTGGGAAGTTGCTGAAATACTCGTAGTAGAACACGTAGGTTTCATCTACGACGAATTCGTCTGAAGTCTTCGCAGCTTGTGGGAGTCTTGAAAGGCAATCGGCGTTGGCATTCTCCTTAGAAGAACGATAAACGATGTTGTATCGATGTCCTGCCAATCTGCAAGCCCACCTCTGAAGGCGTGCTGCCGTCATCGTCAGAACTCCAGTCGTAGGTCCCAAAATCTTTTGAAGTGAAGCATGGTCAGTTATTAATGTAAAGGGGTACCCATACAGATAGTAATGGAACCTTTTTACACTAAAAACAATGGCAAGGGCCTCTTTTTCAAGCTGCGAGTAGTTCTTCTCATGCGTCGACAGTGTTCGTGAGGCGAACGATGCGGGTCTTTCTGTCCCGTCTTTTATGATGTGGGACGACACCGCTCCTACGCCATACGCTGAGGCGTCACATGCCAATACAATCGGAAGAGTTGGGTCAAAGTAAATCAGCACTGGTGCTGGCGTCACCTTCTCTTTCAGAGTCTTGAAGGCCTTTCTACATTCTTCGTTCCAATTCCACTGGACATCCTTGTGCAGCAGGAGGTTCAGAGGACTCAAGATGGTTTCCAACTTTGGGATGAACTTGCCATAGTAGTTTGCTAATTCCAAAAAGGAGCGCAACTCTGCTTCGTTTTTTGGCTCGGGTGCATCTCATAGAGCAGCCACCTTGTCATCCAGTGTCCGTAGTCCCTCGCTGCTGATGACATGGCCCAAGTAGAACACCTCCTTTTCGAAAAAACGCGAACTTCTCCTTCTGAAGTTGGATGCCATTCTTTTTAAGGCGTATAAGAACCTCTTTCAAGTTCTTCGGGTGCTCCGCTTTCGTTATTTTTGTTACCAGGATATTGTCAAGGTAACAGGTGGTGTGCGTCAGGCCTTGTAGTACCTGATCCATTGTTCGTTGAAATATTGCTGGAGCTGAGGCTACGCCAAAAGGAAGCCTGTTGACTTGAAAAGGCACCAAATGCGTGTTTAAGTTTAAGTACTTCTTTGAATCTTCATGCATTTTAACTTGCAAGTACGCTTTGGCTAGGTCATGTTTAGTGAATAGCTGCCCTCCCGCCAGTGTTGCAAACAGTTCTTCGATCCTGGGCAAAGGATAACTGTCCACATCGATCACGGGATTCACGGTGGACTTGTAATCCCCGGAGATCCGGATCTCGCCGTTCTTCTTGACGACTGGAACAACTAGAGAAGCAAACTCACTTGTTTCAACCGAAGTCAAGCTGCCTCTTTATTGTAGAGCCAGCAGTTCCTTGGCCACAGCATCCCTTAATGCGTGCGATACTGTCCTCGCCTTTTGAAATGGTGGAGACATTCCGTGTTCTAGTTTGAGTTTTGCTTCAACCCCTTTTACGCATTCCAGCTCATCTGAGAATATTTCCTTATATTCCTTCATCAGACCTTCAATCTCTTGCCTTCCTATATCTTCCGAACAGTGTATTGCTTTGATGTTTGCCCAGTCCAACTTCATGAGTCTTAGCCAGTCACGTCCAAGAAGAGGTGGTCCCTTGAAATCGACCACTTGCATCTTCAGGTTGAACCCCTTGTCTTCATGCATCACTGTCACTTGTACTTCCCCCAGCGGCTTAATCTTCGCTCCGTTATATGCCTTCAAGACGACATTACTTCGTTGCTTTTTCAAGTGCGAAAACTTAGCCTGGTACTCTTGTAATGGAAAAACCGATACGGCTGCTCCTGTGTCTATTTCCATTCTCAAAGGAATTCCACTGACCGATAGCGTTATTTCTAACAGATCGTTTCGCGCGCTTCGTAGCTCGTGCATTTCCATCTCTTCGTCAGAATCTTCCACAGTTACAGCCTTCATCTTTTTTTTTTCGTTACGCTTACTAAAGGGTTTGGACACTTGTCCTTGCCACTGTGGTGCTGAGCCTTTACAAACTCTTTGCAAGTGCCTTTAATTTTCCGCATCTTCTGCATTTCAAGCCCTTCCATCGGCAATTGACCTACTCGTGATTCTTGTAACCACAATGGGAACAACCTTCTCTTTCTAAAGGTTTGCTTCCCACCTTAAGAACTTCCTCGCTGGACGACCCTGAGCCGTGTAGAACTTTCGCACTGGAGGATGCGGCTTGCCTAGCTACCGCCATTTCAAGCACTCTCTTGAAATTCAAATCCTCTTCTGAAAGCAGCTTTTTTTTTGAATGCTGTCATTGCATAAGCCAGATACAAAGCGGTCTCGCAAAGTTTCACTCGGCGCTGTTCCAAATTCGCAGGTTTGAGCCAACTTTTTCAGTGCTGCGACATACTCAAGGATGGTTTCACTGTCCTTCTGGTCCCTCTTGTGAAAGCGGAAGCGTTCAGCAATCACAATTGGCTTCGGTGACAGATGCGCCCGGAGTATCTCGACAAGTTCCAAATAGGTCTTACTTGCTGAGGCTTCCGGCGCTACGAGGCTCTTGAGTAGCGCGTAGGTCCTTCCGCCGATGATGCTCAAGAATGCCGCCACTCGTCTCGGCTCTTTCACGTCGTTGGCGATGAAGAATTGGCCGATTATTTCAGCATACGTTGGCCAGTCACCTTCTGCTTCATCGAAGGGTTCGATGCTTCCAAGCGTTGACATGACCCTTGTCGTAGCACTGAGCGGCTTCCTTGAAGTCAATCCTAGACGGAATACCTGGTCGCCAGTTTGCTTATGTTAGGACGTCAATGATTGAGACCAGAACCATGGCCATTCCATAAGCGTTGTGCCCCGAGATCCTGCCTCGATCTCGCGAGCTCCCCCAACAATTCTTCTTTATTTACCAGTGCGTATGTCAGGAACATCACATTAACCTTTGGAGGTTGGGAAACATGACATAGCCTAGCCATTGATGGAGTTATTGTCTAAAACAACTGCGATAATTCAAAGTCCAGTCTTTTCGAGCTCATTTATCAGCTGACGAAGAAATTCATGCAACTGTTTTGCATCTATCTGTGCTACTGGCAGAATAGGCACAACATCTTTGCTCGCTGACAAAAGGCTTTGGATCATGAAAACATATGCTGTCTTTGAAGCAATTGTACCGTTTGTGGCCATTCCCACTACGGTTCCACCCTTATAGTCAAGGTATGGCTGCAGGGGGATTTCGTCCATGACTAGCGTTACAGTCTTCTCATGATCGTTCATTGCGGCTGCAAGTCTTTTCGCATAGGACAGAAATAGGGTAGTTTGCTGCTTTGTACAAGGGTTGACACTGTACGACGCACAAACACGCCTAATAGTGTCAGGATGGGGCAGTTTGAGCTTTGACGTGCTCCGGATGAACATATAAGCGTGTGGGAATATTGTAAACACGAGGCTTGAAAACACAAGACGGTCTGCAGGGCAATTCGGAGACTTGCTTAGGAAGTTCACAATTTCCATTTGCCACTCATGTGGGAAATGTTCTGATGACAGCTCCTCTAGAATTGCCACTGTTTTCTTTAGGACAATTTCTAGTCGCTGCTGATCGCTAGAGGAGTTCTTGGCAAAACCATGCACAGCCTCTAAAGCTTTCTCTAGCTCCCTAATGTCAGACACACACATTGGAAAAATGAGAACACCAACCTTGTCAAGCTGCAGGTCACCAAAATACGCTTTCAATGAAAGATCTGCAGAGACCGTCACTGAATAGCGCACAACTGGCGCATCTCGAGGACCAAAGTTCCAAAAAAGCACTTGCTTGTCAGTGGCCAGCTTTATCCAGAAATCGGCCACCTGGAATTCCTTGAGAGAAGCCACGAGTTCGTCGAAGCTGCTAACGGAATTCTTTCTCTGTTCGTCTTCATAAGCTTCGGTGGAGAGCGTCAGTGCTCCCTGCAGGGTCTCCGCTTCAAGCCGAGTGCGCTTTTCTTCGGGACCTTCGCGGGCAGCAGGTGTGTTGCGGGACAGGTATGCAGGGCAGCTGGGGAAGATGCTAGGAGTAGCGCAGGGCTTCAGCCGCCTTAACTGAAGAGGAACTTCAAGCACTCGTCCAGTTTTTTTCGTCCGTGTACTTTGAAGTAGTGGTGAAGTCACCCGGAGAAAAGTGCTTTTCACAGACCTGTAAAAAGTGCAAAAATCTCAATACAGGAGAGGCGATTCGCGCACGGTACCGCGACAATAAAATGGGAAGCGGTAAGTTACACGTCTCAATAATTCTAATGCGCACTCGTATAGACACAAAACTACTTTCTGTAAGTTATCTGCCGCCGTCCTCGTAACCCGTTCGGAAGTATGCGCGAGAGCTTGAAAACTATTCCCCGTGTCAAGAAAGAAAACAAAGACATCCCAGCTGGTAAGATCAAGAATCATTGCAATACCCCGAACAACAAGGGAACATGCAACAACCACGAAAATTAAACAGCGTAAGAGGAATTACTCACCACGCTGTACTTCGTTGGCGCGAAGTCTTCGCGAGGCATCGCTTTTGTCCAAGCCGTTCTTCGTTCCGCATTAGAAGGAAAGCGGTAAACCCGCACTTTCGGCCCACTCACATAGTTTGAGTTACAGTTCGGCGCACAACAGCAGCCAGGCATGTCGCGTAACCCGAGAAGAAACAAGAGCAAAACAGAAAGCAGCACATCAACGCGAGCCAAGAATCAAATGCGCCGTCAACACTGTGCCTTCCGCGATACTGCGCTCCACACATCAACGCAATTAAGTTTCTTGCGTAGCAAAAATGTAGGCGTGTAAAATATTTCGTACTTAAAAGCATCGAAAATAATTTCTTGTTGTTACTAGTTCAATTATTCACGTTTTATAAGAATAGCTTTTTGAAACGTTTTCTAACTATTTGCGCCGGGCCACACATTTTACAAAAGCCGCAAGTCGTTCCAAGCCAAGCCCGTTGTTCTCGAATTCGGGCCGATCTCACAGTGATGACGTCATGTTGTGGAAAGAGAACGTTGCGGAGGCCTTGAAATAGTCTCGGAGGTGTTGCTCATAGCCCCCACGCACTCACCGCCCTCACGCCCCTCATGCACTCATGGCCCTTACGCACTCATAGCCCTCACGTCCCTCACGCACTCGCCGCCCTCACGGTCCTCACGCACTCATGCCCCTCACGCACTCACGGCCCTCACTCACCCTCACACTCATAAATTTTCCTGGTTCAGAAACTCACTCAACCTCACCTCTCCTGTGAAGATGGGGGTGAGTGAGGGTGAGTGAGGGCCCTCATGAGTGCGGTTTGCCGAGGTATGATCTCGCCCCAGCGTTCGATTCAGCTGTTACGCCGTCATTGACGTCCGCGACGCTCTATTGTTATCTTCTGTTTCTTTTTTATTTTGGGCACAAATTCGCCCCATTAAACGTTTAGTTTGTTTCTGTTTTCCTTGCTTCACCAATTGTCATTCGTGATATTTTGGTGGATGTGCTGGGTATCGCGACGATGACCTCTCCACCCGCCGTTGTCCTACCCGTCGCTGCCCATACGCCCGCGCCCTTCTATGGTAAGCCTTATCAAGACGCCGAGGACTGGCTACAGCAGTATACCAGCGAGTGGGCCAACACAATCGATGGACGGAAGAACAGCGCCTACAGAGTCTTTACATCGCTCTCGATGGAACGGCCAGGCACTGGTTTGAAAATCGTGAAACTTCCTTGACCTCTTGGACCGCCTGGAAAGATGAGCTGAGGCGGACTTGTCACCAACCAATATCGACGGAAGAGGGCCGAGGACCTTCTTCGAATGAGGAACCAGGGCGCAAACGAGACAATCGCCAGTTTCGTCGAGGATGTTCTGCACCTGGTTGCTCGTGCCGACCCTCAAGCTACCGACGAAAAGAAGCTGCGGATCCTGATGAGAGGTGTAAAGGATGATATCTTCGGCGGTCTTGTTTGCAACCCCACATCCACCGTCGAAGATTTCGTCAAGGAAGCCACGAACACGGAGAGTGCCCTTTTCGCCAGAGCCAGCCACTACCAGAGGCTATCCGGCGTCAGTGCGGTTTCGCAGTCCCCTTACGACCTTGCCCACGGCTATCCGGGCATTCGTGAGCTTATTCGCGACGTCGTCCGGGAGGAGCTTAAGAAGCTTTTGCCGACTGCTGAACGCCCGGCCTCAATCTCCATTGCCGAGGTTGTTCGAAACGAGGCTCAGTGAGCGTTCCTACCAGATGCCCCTGTCACCATGGCCGCACCCAAGGAACCGACGCTGACCTACGCCGCCATGGCCCGACGACCACCGCATGCTAACCGCCAGGTCACGGCACCACCCCGACGAGACCCTCCGATGCCGCACTATTCTCGACGCCAGGAAGGACAAGTTCAGTACGTCCGCCCGGAGCAACTTTCGCCGAAGAAGACCGATGTGTGGATGACGGCCGATCGACGCCCGTTGTGCTACCACTGCGGCGAAGCCGACCACATCTACCGCCGTTGCCCCTACCGGCAAATAGGGCTGCGCGGCATCCGCCCGAACGACCCACGCCGACGCTACGGTAAGCGACCACAAGAAATTGAAGAGTACCTTCGACGAACTCAGTCCCCCCCGCTCGCACCTCGCCGCGGTTCTCGGTCGCCGTCACCACATGGTCCAGCTTCGTCGATGAACCGACCCCGTCGTGAGAGCCTGTCGCCCTTGTCCCGCCGGGAAAACTAAGCGCGGCAACTCTCGGAGGTGAAGTTTCCGTGGAGGGGCGACGTAAAGAGCCTCACCGAACGCCGGAGCGCTCCCACTCTCCCGACGCCACGTCTCGCAACAACGCTCCGGCAACGGTGCCCAACAAATCAAACGTTGTTATCGACGGCCACGACGCATCGGCAATCGTGGACACCGGAGCAGACTACTCAGTCTAGAGTGGAAGGATCTCTCGCCGCCTTCGAAAAGTGACGACGCCGTGGGATGGACCGCAGATACGAACCGCTGGAGGACACCTCATCACGCCTGTCGGAAGGTGCACTGCTCGTGTCGAAATTCACGGCGAGATGTGTCCTGTGAAATTCGTCGATTTCCAAGACTGTTCCAGAGACGTCATTCTTGGCATAAACTTTCTGTGTGAATACGGCGCCGTCATCGACCTTGGAGAAAACAGATTGACGCTCCAGACACCTGTTCCGCCTTCAGAGAAACACCAAACTGCGTCAGCCGCCCTCCGAGTCGCTGCCGACCTTGTGAATCTGCCGCCGCGATCAAGTGTTGTCGTACCCGTCGTGACCGATGCAGCCACCAGTGGCAAAGGTGTTCTGGAAGGTAACCTTCAATTGCTCCTGGGAAGAGGAATAGACGTCGCAAGAGGAGTAGCTGAACTTCAGGATGGTTGCACTGTGGTCCTCGTGACGAATTTCCGACAAGAAACGCAACACCTCACTAAAGGTGAAGCTGTGGGCCATGTCGAGGAACTCCGAAACTCCGCCGAAGTTGCTGCGATTATTGAAACATCATCGCCGCTTCAGCAAGACTTTACGTCGCCATCGCAACTCGACATTGACCCCAAGCTTCCGGGCCCAACATGACGGCAGCTGAGTGACCTTCTCGCCGAATACAGCGACTGATTTGCGACGTCGTCGAAGGTGAGCCAAACCACCGTTGCGAGCATCGCAATGTTACCGAGAACGGCGCGCTCCCTGTGCATCGATCGCCATACCGAGTCTCCGTAAAAGAATGGGAGGTCATCCAGGAGCAAGTGTAAGAAATGTTGAACGACGACATAATTCAGCCTTCAAGCAGTCCATGGGCCTCCCCGGTTGTACTGGTTAAGAAGAAGGACGGAACGTTTAGGTTGTGCGTGGACTACCGACAGATGAACGCGGTGACGAAGAAAGGCGTCTACCCACTCACCCGCATAGACGACACGCTAGACCGGCTGAGCCACTCTCGATATTTTTCAACGGCGGCTACTGGCAGATTGAAGTCGACGAACGGGACGAAAAAAAGACAGCTTTCGTCACGCCAGATTGACTGTACGAGTTCAAGGTGATGTCCTTTGGACTATGCACCGCGCCAGCAACTTTCCAGCGCGTCATGGGCACCGTACTGGCTGGGCTGAAATGGAGAGCTGTCTCTACCTTGACGACGTCGTAGTGTTTTCAAGCGACTTCGACGAGCACTAGCGACGACTCCGAGCTGCTAACCAGGCCATACAGACCGCCGGTTCATCTCTCAGGCCATTGAAGTGTCGGTTCGCCTATGACGAACTGAAGTTCCTAGGCAATGTAGTTAGCAATGATGGCGTTCGCCCAGAGCGAGAGAAGAATCGCGCCGTCGCGGGATTTCCAGCGCCGACAGATAAGAAGGCCGTGCGAAGATTCCTTGGACTATGTGCGTACTATCGGCGCTTCGTTCGCGATTTCGCAAGGACTTCCGCACCGCTCACAAACCTCACAAAGGACGCCCAAAAGTTCGAATGGTCCGAGGAGCAAGAGCGGGCATTCGACGAGCTGAAACGACAACTCCAGACTCCTCCGGTTCTTGGACACTTCGATCAGGATGCGGAAACCGAGATTCATACGGACGCAAGTAACGCAGGACTTGGCGTGATACTGGTTCAAGTGCAAGAAGGCACGGAGCGAGTCATCGCCTATGCAAGTGGGACACTGTCCGAAGCGGAGATAAATTACTCCACGACTGAAAAGGAATGTCTTGCGGTCGTCTGGGCAATCACGAAGTTTCGCCCGCACTTGTACGGGAGCCCGTTCCGCGTTATCACGGATCACCACGCGCTCTGCTGGCTTGCGAAACTAAAAGGCCCTTCAGGACGCCTCGCTCGATCGAGCCTCCGACTGCAGGAGTTTCACATGACTGTCGTCTGCAAGTCAGGCCGCAAGCACAGCGACGCCGACTGCCTGTCCAGAGCCCCTGTCGAGACATCTCCCGGTAGCAACGACGACAGTGACGACGAGCGCTTCCTAGACGCAGCGAACACGGACGACATGGCCCGACATCAAAGGGACGATCCTGAGTTGCGCGCGCTAATCGAGCACCTTGAAGGACGAGGGGTACTATCCCCCATGTCTTCCCGAAAGCCCTGCCGACCTTCGTCCTCCGACAAGGTGCCTTTACAAGGAGAACTTCGGAGACAACAGCTCGCCATGGGTGCTGGTAATCCCTACCGACCTTAGAGAGGAGATCTTCCCAGCCTGCCACGACGACCCGACGTCCGGACACCTTGGTTACAGCCGTACGCTGTCCCGAATTCATGAAAGGTATTACTGGCCCAAGGTCCCGAAGGTCGTTCAGCTCGAAACAGGATTGTGCCACGAGTGCCAGCGACGCAAGAAACCGTCAACAAAGCCGGCAGGTCTCCTGCAGCCGATTGCTCACCCGACCGCACCGTTCCATCCTGGAGTTTTGCTGCTCGGTGTGGGATTCGGCAACCAAGCAACTTGTTGCCTCCCTCGAGTCGGTGCAACGTCGCGCTTTCTACCTTATTATGAGGGGCCAACTTGGCCCCCGAACACCATCCTATCGAGCACTGCACCTCCTCCCTTCAGTCGGCAGGGACCCGCGTGAACATCGATGTCAAGAAACGACCATGCGGCTCCTGGCCACTTTTCTGCTACCGGACGCTTCGCTTCCTTTTGCCTCCTCTTTGCAGCGTACTCGCACTGGTGGACTGCAGTCCCTTTTAAACCCGTAAGATTCGTCACTAGAACTCCTTCGCACCCCGTGCAGTGCAACTTTGTAGGTCCACCCCCCTCTCCCCCACGCCAGTCACCAGTTCACCACCAATCGACCGTGTCACTTCAAACATTCACCAAGAGTGCCACGGCCCACCTGCGGAGCATCTAACTCGATTTGTGTTCTCTCACGACTCACGGACACTTTTCATTTATGTACCGGCTTAAGTTATTTATTATTTTTTCTTTTCTTTTTCTCACCTAGAGGCACTGTGGACCCCTTGGTATGGGCTAAGGCACCCTCACAGTTGCATTACCTTCCTGGGTTGAACCAATAAACAAACAAGCAAACAAAGAAACCGTGATGTAGATAATCACTTTCCCTAAACCTTCGCCTCACGGTTGAAAGTGTATGGTCATGTAGGTACAGGTATTAAATAGCTCCACGTGACAGGGCGTTTTGTTTTCTTTTTCTGCGCAACATTTGAGTGGTGGCTTAGGTTCGAATTAAAGCTGACGTCAGGACTCGTCCATGAAGCAGACAGGCGGGCGCCCATCAACGGAAAGAAGCCGCCGTTATCATCTGTGTGTTTGCCACTGTGGTCTCATTGAAAGGATGGGATTTCGGAAAACATTTAAGATCGGTGATAGCTCGTGATAGGGCGAGCTGGCAGAAACAAATAAAAATAACTCAGCATTGTTTATACAACGCTTTGGTCTTTTTGTCGTACTGCTATTGATTTTGCCTTTCCTGGTCCGGCTTGCCCTAGCGCCTCAGCGGAGACCAACTTCAGAAAGCACTGTCAACGTTGGAACGCGCGAGCGCGTGAGACGCGATTTGAGATTAAGCGCGTGATTGAGCGCTACCTTTGACAGAGCTTTCGGTGTTGAGCTAGGGAGGCGCCTAGCGGAAGACTCGGTCCCTCCAAGACGTTCACGCGATATTTTTTGGCCCGCGCGTTCCCATCGGGAAACGCGGAGTGGCCTGGTCGCCCCTAATAAAGCCGGTCGTGACTAGGATGAGCACGCCTCCGGGTCTACGGGAGTGAAACAAAAGAAGACGGAAGGGTATACGTACTGCCTGAGTCATGTAGGCGTCGTAAAAGCGATGCTTGCCGAAGCTTCTGTAGTCCACGCACTTGGTGTCGTATGGAGCTGGAAGTGCCACGTTGCCTCTCTGCAACCAGATCGAGACAGTTTAAATCACGAGTGATGACTACTCCCCTCCCACAAAGTTCGTCCCATCTCTAGGTGCTGCTTTCGTCTTCAGATAATGGAATTATTTCTTCGTGGTGCCGTTATTCACCGTAGAGGACGTTGAAACACGAAAACGTATCACCTATATTCTACTAATTAACCGTTTAAATATTCGCCCTAGCCGACATATTTGGATTAGAGATTTGTTGCCCCTTGTCAAAGAGCCTATAGAAAATGTTAGATTCTGCTTAAGTATGCTTCGCGCTGTTCCTTGGCGAAGTTCGATTAAAAAACAATAACAAAAAAGCTGAAGTATGAGGTGCTCTGTTCAGTGGCGCATTTTTCTGATACAGTTTTGTCTTTCAAAAAACAATTATATCGCGTCATTGCTTTTAGGAATATAACCCGTGCAATATCCGAATTTTTCATTCTACGCCGCACCAGTAATTCAATTTTAAACAGAGCCCAACTGCCCAGATTGCACC
This sequence comes from Ixodes persulcatus, assembly GCA_013358835.2. Taxonomy (NCBI): domain Eukaryota; kingdom Metazoa; phylum Arthropoda; class Arachnida; order Ixodida; family Ixodidae; genus Ixodes; species Ixodes persulcatus. The sequence continues at coordinate 25,816 of JABSTQ010000520.1, forward strand.
TTCAAAACACACAGCGTTTTTGTTGGCAACAGCGGAAGCTCTGACGTAACATCCGGCAAAGAGAGCCGCCTCAGCTTCTGGCTGCAGTCTCAGTTAAATGACTTCGTTCTAAGAAAGGCAGCATTTACGGTTTTGAGAGAAGCGTAAATTCATCAACGATGATCTTTGTATGCGCCATGAACCATGTTGACGAAAACCGGGAATAAGTCAGCGCCCGCGACTCGGACGTCACGATGCCTGATGGGACGTCACGACACGACCAGCCATGCACACTTGCGAAATTTGACGTTATTTCATTTTGATGTTCATAATTTATTTAAAAATATTGGAGTGTTTCTGATTGAAATAAATGTCACTATCACTATAGGAAAGGAGAGGACACAACTCAAACCCCGACCAGGACGACCCTGACGGCAAGCAGATAATTTTCATTGGTAGGTACTTTTTAGCCGCTGGACTCAGATTACATTCGCTCAAGTTTTGCGGCACGGAAAAAAAGCTTGCGAAATTTGTGAGGGCCTTGAATTCCGTCGTAATCATGACGGGCACGCTGGGCCCGCGCAATTCGTCACAATTGCTTTCCGACGAGTATAGGGTGCGACAACCGCTAGGGGGAAGCGAACAGTCAGAGAACTTACCATGTTTATTTTAATCCGAGACTGGGGTGTCTTTTAATGGAATAAATATCGCATATCACTATAGGAAAGGAGTGGACATATCTCAAGACCCGACCAGGGCGTCCCTAGCGCGCGACCTTGAAAAACAGGATGTTCGGTGGTTTCGGTCAGTGCGCAGGCCGGCTGGCCTGCGCACTGACCATAATTTCGTTAATCAGAGAGCCTCTATTAAAAATAATTTCCAACTGATCGATCAAGGTCACGTGGTTTATGGGCCGCGTTTGCAATAGCGTCTCCGCCTTTCCGCCTAATTTCCTCCTAGCCACGCAATAACGCAGCGCATCCGCTCTTGCGACCAATCCCCGATGCAGTCGTCAGCCATTAAACTGCAAACGCTACCCATTTTTTTAGTTGGATGCTCTCTACGATCTAGGCTCTCTACGAACAATAAGCGACAGAGGCGAACCATAAACCCACGTAGAGAGGGTTTATGCCCTCTCTACGTGGCCAGCGCAAAAACCTAGTAACTTCCAGATAATACCGGACGATTGATCCCGTAAGTGATGACGGCACAACCTGGCGCTCCGCTCCAAACAAACCGTTGCTGAGGCCGTTGTAATGGACAAATGCATAGGGGCTCCACGTGAGGCTAGAAATTGCCCGATAAAAAAGTAAATAATTGCTTCTATGCATCGTGCCATCTCAATATAAAATGATGAAGACTTTTTCTATCGTCTCAGTACCATAAAGCGATGACAAAAGCCCGTAGTAATGTTTCACAACCTGCTTTGCCTTTATAGCAGAAGACGAAATGGCTTCGCGGGTTCAATGGTTCTCTTTGAGAGAGTACGCGACCGCGCGTTGAATGAGGTTGGTGACGATCGACGGAACTTCTATTCCCTGTGTCAACTTTCTGCGGGATTTTTGGAAGCGAAGAGTGCCCGAGCACAGCTTTGATCGACGCACGAGGTGCGCGTACGCCTTCCCGTGGATAGAGGGAATTACAGAGGATGAGTGGGGCCCCCGGGGTGCTATTTCTGAAGCTCCGCACGTGGAAGAAGTCTAGGGTGCTGCAAGCGGAAAGGCTTGAATTTGCTTAAACAAGGAGTAAACGAGCGCTACAATATAAGCTCAACGCTGACGTTGAGCTTATATGTGTCAACGTTGACATCGACGTTGTTGCCAAACCCGCAGATAATTTTGATACAGGATGTAATTTATCAGCCGTTTTTTATGAAAAAGAAGAGTTCCGGTCAAACGCCTCGCTCTACAGGCACGCAGGTCAAAGTCAGAAAAGTAATAGGGCCCAGGCTATATTTTTATACAACCTAGACGTCAGGCCTCACGTCAGTACATAACGTCACAGTGACGTGACGTGTCGTCACAACGCCACGCGAGATCACGACGACGCCTAGATGTCAACGTCGTCGTCGACGTTGACAACGCGCGTTAAACGACATCAAGACTGCGTTCTGACGTCATATCGCGTTGACAACGACGTCGATGACAACGTTGATGTTGACGACGACGACAAAGACGTCATGCGAAATAAAAAGGACGGCGTCCTTGTCGTCAACGTGACATGGTAAAGACGCTTGGCGTCAGGTCGTCGAAGTTGTTGTCGACATGACGCAACTCGACGTCACGACGACGTGCCGACTACTTCATGACGTCATCGTCGACGACGACAACGACGTTACACGACGTGAGGACTTCGACGTGGCGGCGCGTCTACGTTGATGTTGACAAAGGCGACGACGTTACACGACGTCAAGTTTTCGTCGTGACGTCGTTGTGACGTCACGTTGACGTCGACCTAGATGATGACGTTACGCGACGTCAAAACGACGTTAACGCTGACGTAATGCGACGTCAGGACGACATTAACGTGACGTCATAGCGACATTTGACTTTTCGTGGGGCATCGACGACCACGTCGACGTCCTCCTCGACGCGGCGTGACGTTACGACCGCGTTACAGGGGCGACTTGATGTCGCATAACAGCGCCGTCCTTAACGCGACGCGACGTACGGAATGACGGCGAACGACGACGACGACGTCACGACGAAAATCCAAGCGAACCAAGCCACTTCGATCGCAGCGTCACCACGCCAACTTTCCCCATTCCGAGCATCAATTGAATGCGTCAGAAAAGCCTGTAGCTCGCCCCACTCAATCATTTCTAGTTCAGTGTACCGTGGAGCTCGCTTTCGCTATATTTTGAGAAGGTGAAACACTGTGAAGCCGAATTGGCCGGATTGCGTATGACGACTACATGAAGTGTATCAAGGTCGAAGTGGAGGTCAGCACATGTTTCAAGGATTTCTGCCACCACAATTGCCTCAACGAACATCTGTGTGACCAAGTGTCCGTGACAGATATAAACTGTCGCAGATGGAAACTGATCGACAAGCGTAAAAGAGGAAATAAAGATCTAATCGGCAAACCTAGGAACAAAAGGAAGGATGAGCGTCGACGGCGGAAGCAGGGCAACGATGCGTCGGCGTGACAGCTGGCTGTGAGTGGGCAAGGCCGCGCTCGGCTCTACTACTCTCGATATATGAAACATTTGTACTTTAGTGAGCTAGGGTGAAAGTGATGAAGCTCTTTCCTCCTTATCTTTTATACTGGGGCTTGGGGTCTTACTTAAATCTGAAAAATCAGTAGAATCGTCCCTCAGTGTGAGGATTAGATGGAAGATTGCCAGCCCGAAAATTAAAGTTGGCGGCCTCGAATCGCTCATGTTACAGTAAAAATAATTACTCCTTTATTACAATGCACGTCAACTGCAAAATCGAAAAGAGGGCCAGACGCTGCTTTGAAGTCATTTTCTAAACAGATGTTTTTCTCGCTGTATTTTTGGCAGATCTCCACGCGTGTGGTGATTTTCGTCAGACAGTATCCCGTATCGCCCGGAAATACAATTCGTTATAAATGTCATCAGATTTCTTAGGCCTGCCATGTTCCAAATAAATACAAATTCAAAATCGTGTCCCTGTCCAATGATTCAAGCTGTTGCAGATGGCATACTTTAGTCACTTCGTGTGCGTTCGTCATGCGTTCGTCATCTGCAACAGGCATTCCGAGGCGTCTCGAGAAGCGGAAGTTGCCGTCGCAAATATTTCAGAAACAGCCGATTCTCAGCAAACGTTTGTCGTGGTAAGTGTGGTAGCCTCCAGTACCTAGCATGTTCAGACGTTTAAATTCCACGCCCGATTTTTGACCGATCGTTCTTTCGGAGCGAATTCCAGTCCCATCTATCCGTCTATTGTAACGCCTCTAGGAACGGTTTGTTTGGAGCGGCGACGTCACACATCCCTGTAACCTCAGAAGCGGTTTTGAAGGGAGCGCCACTGGACCGGGTGGCGAATAGACAAAGATTGGCGTTCGATCCTTCCAACGTCGTGTGGGCACTGTCAGGTTGGGCAAGGAGGTATTTCAGTTATACCGCCTCCACTACGCGCGCAGCCAAAGCACGGCGAAAGGCAACGCCGCGCGATGAACGCCAGCCAGAAAAAATAGACGCATTTCTTATCACGTCAGTGACGGGGAGAAAATGCCTTCGAACAGTGAGCAGAGAGAAGGATAGCTAGCTTTACGTCCACCCACTGATTCCAACTAGAGCCCGATGTTATGGCGTGCACGATCGCCCTCCTTTCCTCCACTCCCTTAGTTTCTACCCGCATAAGTCTAACTAGAGACAGACATTCGACAATGCTAGCACAGCTGTCAAACACTCCTTGTTAGTCAACCTTCCTACAGCTGGAAATCACCAGTCGGCGACAACAGAACATGCCCGTGAAGCAGCGCGTTCGCTAACGAGCTGCAAAGAGTGGCGTTTGCTAGGGTCAGGTACAAGGTAAGAATACGCCAGAAGCTCCACCAACGCCCTAGTAACTGCCCGTCACTGTTCCTCCGCGATGCACAAATAGTCCGCTACCGAAGCCATTGCGTATTGATCGAGGACGCGGCCCTTTCGCAAATGTCGAGCTGACGTCACATTAGCTAGAGATCCGTTATTTTGTTTGGTACCAAAAAATCTTGAAAGCTAACCCCTGCACCAGTTTTTTAGGAATCAGGCAAAAAAACAGTTTAACAGCTTTTTTTTTTAATGAGGCAATACAACCCCAAGCTGTAAGGAAAGGAATTTTTGCTTTCTCATTTAATTTGATTTAATTACTCTCAGGGCCTGAAGGCATTAGAGAGAGGAGTAGGTTAGTTATAAAAAATACAAGAATACATTGCTAACATGACAAAAATACATTACTATCAATGAACAAAGCAAGAAATACTCCTATACAAAAAACAAAAACAAAAGACTACTTTTGTTGAGCACGAAAACAGCCACCTGAGCTGTCCATGAGGCAGCTTGTATTTTGCAGGAAGCACGTCCTTTTTATCGGTTTCCTAGACCTCTAATTGGGGTTGGGATGTTTTCCGCGTATTCGAGTCACGTCTATGTCCCCTGAAGGTAGGAATATCTCACCGCCGTGTCTTGGTTTTCCAACATAATTCCAGAAAATAAAAAAAAACACTATGTCATTCCTACACCAAAAAATATGCACCAAAAAAACAGCAAACTTCGAAAAAAAAAACCGAACAAAAAAAAACGATTACCGAATTTGAATAAAAATAAACCCCGAAAACACAGAACGCTGCAGATAACTCGAAATGACTGCTACCTTGGTGAGCGGGCAATTGAGTGCGGCGACTCGTACGCATGTTGTGGAGCTCATTTAACGGATTCTTGTTTCCGACCCTAGTCGCTTGATCTGATGGGCCCTTCCGTGTGACGTTTTCCGTGGAAATGGATAGAGGGGCTCCTTGCCTGTTCTATGCTGTACTCGTAGTTTCCATTGGGCTCGAGCAGTGCGGTGGGTTTGGCGCCGGCGTCGAGGTTGTCCACGTGGTGGAAGCCCAGGTCCGCCATGTACCGATCCAGGGGCACCAGGCGCTTGATCTTCCACGTGATGAACAGGCTGAAGTCTGAAAATGATTCGTATCTTTATAAGCCGAAGTACGGTGCCTGGAACGCGTCTCCGACTCGTGTTTACCCCGTCCGAAAACCCGTCCCTCCATTTCCGCCCGATGGCGTCCTCACAATGCCATGCTGTCGTCTGCCGCGATCCTGGCGGTGTCACAAGAGCAGTGGTGGATGTGGCAGGCACCCGCTCTGCTGCAAGTCCTTCTTAGCAGTCGACGGAAGCTTTAGCAGCTAGATGTTGGGACGTCAGCGGCACTTGAGTTCACTGATGCTTTTCGCCAGCATTTCTACGGGCAACCGTCAGAATCGCGACATCTGACAGCATGACACTCCGGCCTTTGAGATGTCATTTGTTGCCATCGATTTCGATGCCTGGGAGGGATAGGAGTCTGAGGACAACATTTGGAGTCGAGTTCCTGGCAGCATAGCCTAAGCAACAATAAGTCAAAAGAGCGTTTACAGATAAGTCCACGTTCACCATACCAGGTGTGGACCCTGCTCGTGCGCAAAAACCAGAGTTGCGTGAAGTAAACCATCTGCGCATGCGCCGTAGAATGTTCAGATCTAACAGGGGGAGCATTTCTAACCTTGGAAAACGTTTCGAATTTAAGGTGCAGCCCCACCTTTGGTTAGTGCGATTCTGAACCAACATATGGCGATGGGATCGCTCTCCAGACCTTTACATGAACGCCAAAATCGTGTCTGATGGCGCTTCGATACACTGGGGTGTTTTTCTTTGCCCTGAAATTGCCATCCCTGGCCATTCACCCGTTTCTCGATGCGCGAGCTTTCTGTGGAACGCGGCCCGGCTGCACCAGTTCTCGTGCAAAGGGAGCAGGTGGAGGAGGACAAATAAAGCTTTATTGATTGCAAAAGAGATTTGTAGTCTTGGTCGGTCCCTTTGTCTAGGGCGCCACTGCTCTCTGCCGCAGCCTCCGCCCTGTATACCAGCATACGCTGGCCGTCGGGGGAGGGCCTAAGCACCGCAGCTTCCCCCAGGCCTCTTAGGAAGGGAAAAGGGGAGAGAGGGGTTGCAGAGACACGACCAAGTGACGTGATAAAGGGATGGGTGCTCGCCGCAGTGTGGACAAGTGTTGATACAACACACCAGCGATGACTCCCATGAATCTTTCAACGTCACAGCTGAGTCACGCGGCACCCGGCAGCGAAGAACGGTTTCCGACGTGCGCCACGTCTGATTTCGGTCAATGCCAGTGACGGTCTACGAACACTGGCGTGGCGTCAAGATCATCTGCGGCCTACAAAAGGCGGGAACAGCCGCTGTTCCGCTGAGACCATGAGCCGGTACAGCGATGGCACTGCCTCTCACGCAGTCTCTTCTGTTCACGGAGGTTACCGAATCGTTCTCCTGCAGAAAGTTTACTGTATTGGTTTTGCCGGCTCCAAACCAACTTTTGTACAACTCTGTTAAATCAAAGTCGACGCAGGGGTCCTCGCGCTGGGGCCTCTGCGTCGCCAGGGGTGGCGGCGGACGCGAATTGGGTGCGGGGGTGGCGACGGTGCTCTGCTGAGACTCGTAAGCACACGGGTCTCAATCGGGTGTGGTGCGTCACTTGTGCCCGGCCTCTGCGCCCTGCTTTCCCGTCCCTGGCGGCGCGGAGATTCCGGTGCTTGGGCTTCGTGTCCGGTGACGTAGTCTCCACTCTCACGTGTCCCGATGCTCCTTCGTCTTGTTTGTTCTTCTGTCGTTGTTGTGTTTCAATTTAATTCTCCTGCTCTGGGTGGCTGGCTAGCAGACGCTCACGCGTACGGGCCCCCGCCTATCTGCCAAGCCTTGCGAGCCAGCCAGAGTACCTCAAGTTCCGCAAATAAAGATGAATGAATGAACGAATGAATAAAAGTGCACGTGAAGTCTCGTACACGTAGTCGCTTTTTCCTGTTGCGGAGGCTTGCATTTTATTTCCTACCATTTTTATTATGCTGAGTTGTTGAATTAAACCCAGGTCCCACTCTCCAGAATAGTTTGGACGGGCAAAATAAAATTAAGGCTCCAATAAATAGCATTCTAATCAATCAAATTGTACAAGGTGTCAATTCAGACGAGCTAAAGACACGACTTTCATTCTTAGAAACTCCCTCTTACAAATTTAGAAACAACCGTGACAGAGTACGAAAAGAGCTGCGAAAACAAACAGAATGTCACGCAGTCCCTCGTGTCAAAGATTGATGACCTTGAAAATCGCAATAGGTGATGTAATCTTTTTTTTTTTTTTTATGGTGGAAAAAACGTAAATCCTTGCGAATCACAGTCGGTATCAGAATCACTTGTTCAGTAACGGTGCGAAATTAGGCTTCGCGTAACAACGACCACAATGGAGAGAGCTGATAGGATAGGACAATTCCGGCCAGACTGAAATCGACCCCTGATTCCAGTTTTTGCATCATTTAAAGAGAAACAGACCGTTCTAGGGAACGCCAAGAAATTGAAAGGGTCCGGTATCAGTAGAAAAATTTCTCTGAAGCGATACGCAACAAAAGAAGACATTTGTGGGATTTTGCCAAGAGTCATAGAAATCACGATACGCGGGTTAACCTCAGGAATGAAGCTCTTTATGTTAATGGCGTAAAGTATATTTATCAGGACGACAACATCCAGGTAGTGCACTATAAGTGACCATGCTAGAACTTGCCCACCAACATCATCATTCTAGTAATAAATTGTCGTAACATTAAAATAATAGTGCTGATCTTTCTAGCCTTATAGATACGGTTAAACCATCGGTTGTTATCGGCACAGAATCATGGCTAGCTGAAGAGGTAACAGATTGTGGAGCGTTTCCTCATCACTATATATGCTACAGGAAAGATAGAAATAGTCATGGCGGAGATGTGCTTATCCTCGTTGACCAAAGCATTTCTTCTGTAAAAGCGAAGTTGATGAGTGCTCGTGCGAAGCGGTGTCGTGCCAATCGAGATTTCGCAATGGTAAAACCTTCTCGGTATGTTCTTTTTACCGACCACCCGCAAGTTGTGATGATGTGTTATCATAATTCACAGTGATGGCCAAAACAATTAAATTTGATGGTATGATTGTAGGAGGCGATTTCGATTTGCCCTCTCTAAATTGGCACCAGCAAAAATATTTTTGGGGGCAAACCGTGGACTAACTGCAGTAATGGCAAATATTGGGAATTTGTTGGCGCTGACTCCAACTGTGTTCCAACCCTCTAGAGGGGGCCATCTTCTTGACCTTTTTCCTTACAAAAGATCCAGACCTGGGAAAGTCTGCTTTAGTAATACCGGGAATTACTAATTGCAGTGCTGTCCTTTGTGAAATGAATTTGGAGCATATAAATATGTGTCAGTAGAAATCGACGTAATGAATTATAAAAAAAAATAACATTCCTGAAATCAATGTTGCACTGAATGCATATTTTCTTCTTTTTGAAACACTTGCAGAACCCAATCCCTTAACTGAACTCTGGGTACTTTTTAAGATAACGGTTTTGGAATTGCAAGATCATTTTGTCTTTTCGTGTATTTTAACCAAAAGACGTAATAAAAGTAAGTAACGGTTTACAAGACAACACGAACGTTGATACAACAAAAACAAAGAATCTATTGCGTTTTTAAAAACAATTTGTTTGCTGGAAATATCAGAAACTGAAAGTGATAACCAGTAAGCAAAACATCGAGATAATAATTTCAGTCTCAAGTCAAAGAAAACCCTAAAGAACTTGGGAAATACGCAGAAAGAAATACACAAAAAAAAACTGCATATATTCTGTTGTAGCTGAGGCGGGCAAAGCAGGAGGCAGAGCGAATAGCGTGAAAAACATTTTGCGTGCCCCAAGAACACGGAACCTCATTCTCCCAGCGCTTTTATAGCTGATAAACAGTCGTCGAGATAGTGACGTCATAGCGCGCTAAGGGTAACACCACATTCCGTCCCACTTATTTTCGTTACACAATAGGTACGGTTTGTACAAGTACGACTACTGCACCGCAGAGCTTCTGGCTGTTGAGGTGATGCGGAGGCTTGATGCGGTGACTGCGATGCGGGGCTTGGTTGCTGACGGGGATCCGGCTGATCCGGAGGAGCATCTTCAGGTGGCCCTGGCGGCGGTGCTGCAGGACTTGAAGACTCCAACGCTGGCAGGGGAGGCCATGTGGCTGTTTTGTCAGGCACAGGGTCTGCAGTTGAACTTGGAACCGAACAAGGAAACTCGCTAGGCGCAGTTTCGGTGCATTCAAAAGAGTACGGCCGATGCCGCAGTGTCTTCGTGATGCCTGCTGTTGTCTCGTCGAGAAGCTGGCGAAGAAGATCCCGTTCGACGGCCTGCACACACCGCTGGGAACTTCCATCCGGAACAGGGTGGACCGGTGGCGTCCGAGTATGACACACTCCGTTCTTCTGCCAAAAGTGCGCGAAGATCGTTTTGGTAAACTGAGGCCCGTTGTCCGTAACTACTTCTTCTGGGAGCCCATACGACGCGAAGACGCTCCGCAGCTTTTCGATTGTCTTGTCTGCAGCTGTTGACTTCATCAAAAACACCTCCAGCCTCTGAGAGAGTGCGTCAACAAGCACCAGAAACCACTGGTTGTCTGTAAATGCAAAATCCAGATGAATTCGCTGCCATCTGCGAGTCGGCCGACCCTACGTCTGTAGTGGCATACTGGGTGAAGCATTTTGCGTCAACTGGCAGGTGCTGCAGCTTTTAACGGCACTTTCCATGTCTTGCGTAAGCTCAGGTCACCATATATAACTACGGCCCAGCATTTTCATACGCGTCATGCGCGGGTGACCTTCATACAAAAGATGCAGCGCTTGTTTACGCAATCTCTGAGGAATAATCACACGATACCCCAGGTGACACATTGCTGGTCTACCGATAATTCATTCCGCCTAAGTAAGCTGACAACTTGCTGTCCATGACATGCGCTGGCCAACCATGCATCGTGTACAATAACACTTTTGAAAGAACACTGTCAGTGCCAATGCACTTCTGGATCCTGACAGCAGGTAACGGCCCTTATCAACAACTGAAGAGAAGTGTACATAATCAGAGACATTTTTCTTGTTGGCTAACAACAAACGTGACAGTGCGTCAGCATTTACAACATCGCTGCCTTTGCGATACACATATCGGTAATCGTACCCCGCTAGCAATAAAGCCCAGCGTTGGATGCGAGCAGTTGACATCACTGAAACGGGCTTGCCGTGACCCAAAAGACCAGCTAGTGGTTGGTGGTTGGAATAGATGACAAAGTTACGCCCAAACAGGTACTTGTGGAACTTCTTCAGGCCAAATACCACGGCCAGGGCCTCCTTCTCTATGTGAGCATAACCCTGATCTGCGTTTCTCAACGCCCTGGACGCGTAAGCGATTGTCTTTCATCTTTTCCGATCTTATGAAAAGGATGGCACCCACACCATGAGCTGACGCATCACACAGAAGTCCAATCTCGTTCGTTAGGTCGTAGGAAGTTAAAACATTTTCCTGCGTGAGCCACGTTTCACTTTGCTTGAAAGCTTGCTCTGCCGCATGAGACCACTGAAACCCTTTTTCTTGGTTCATCACATTGTACGAAGGCTTTAGCCTGGCACCCATGTTGGGAACAAGCTTTCCATAAAATGTAATCCATCCAAGGTAGGTGCGCAACTGTGCTTCATTCTTTGGTGTAGGTGCATCTTTTATTGCTTTCACCTTACTGCCTGACGACCTTACAACTTTCTCGTCTAGAATGTGCCCCAGATAAAAGACAGACGTTGAAAATACGAAACAATATGGCTTACGGAGGGAGGTATGCTCCGTCACGCAGTCAACCGAGTTTAGTCACAATTTGTTTGAGGCAATGGACAAGCTTGACTGGGCACCAGACCCAGTCAAGCTACCTTGTGGAAACTCTTTTGGTGCCCTCGGCACAATAGTGCTGAAATAAAGAAGTTCAGTTCACTTCAGTAAGTACAATCACTGAACGTCTGGGGATCCGTAGAACTATCTGGGGATCTGTACACCAGTGCTTTGTCTCATTGTTGTAGAGGGGGCCATGAAACTTAATAAAGTCGCATAATCGCGATATAGAGTACAGGTAAAATATTTGTTCGGTGACAACATGGAAAGAAAAATGTTCCCAATAAAATTATAACAATAAAACCTAAATTGAAAGCGATTTAGAACAGTCAATGATTTATTCATCTATCACGGTGAACAATTAGAGACGCTACGGGTATTGAGGTATTTGACGTTCCCATACGTAAAAAAAAAGAGAACTGTTACAACTGCTCTAATTTTCGGGGTTTTTTTTTCATTCCCAGTACCATGATACTTTTTTTAAAGATACAATATTTTCCCTGAACTTCAACCACTATGCCCTGTTTTATAATAAGTAAAAACGCAAAAAAAAATATTCAGACAAAAAAAAAAAAAACGCGAACACACTCAATACACCTTTTCCACAAGCGCGCAGCCATCTTGAATATCGTCACTTCTGGTATGCGGTAAAACATCTTTTTGATCTCTCCCCGCAGCTGGAAGGTGTTTACGAAAAATGCGTGATTGTCACACATTCTTGATTTGCCTCACGTATATTTTCTCGCATATTCCAGGTTCAAACGTTTTATTATTTTTTCGCCCCGCATACCAGATACGGAACCCACGTGACTGAGAACGACAGGAAACAGAAAAGGTCTATAAAGACGCGATGTAACGGCGTATTGACAACAGTTGGTTTAGCCGATGACCGACCAAACAGAAAAAATAACGTATGAGTGAGCAATCTCTGCGCTGCTTGACTTGCTTCATCGGCCCGTAGTGTTGTCTGCACCCTGATCTAAGTTAGAGCCAAGTGCATATTGTCACGAACGACAATTGACGAGGCGATAATAACTGAAGAAACTAAACGTTTGGGCGAACTTGTGCCCAAAAATAAAAAGGAAAAACGATAACAACAGAAGAAAACAGAGCGTCGCGGGCGTCAAGGTCGGCGTGAGGGCAGAGTCGAACGCTGGGGCGAAACTGACTCCGGTTCGCCACGCGGAGCCCCTTATGTACTGTCGTGAGCAAAAGTCTGGACAACACGGAGCGCCGACCGAATTGCATCGCCGCGCTCCCTGACGGCGCGGCGCCTGGTGCCGAGACCCGCGCAATGCGCACGCGCGTCCTTTCTTATCTGCTGGCCCACTCGTTCGCTCGCTTCAACGCGATGCGCTCCTGAGCGATTCAATGGGCGCTAGGTGCCGCCCCGGGAACCAAGATTCCGAGAGCCTCGCTCACCGCTCGGGACCAGCTCGGCGAGCTCGCGTGCTCCGCGGCACGCGCCGTTCGCCACACCTTTCCCGCGACTCGGCGACGTGTTAAAAACTGTCGCTTCCCTCCATTCGTTATTTTTAAGCTTCCCATCCTAAATTTCCCATCCGACAATGCAAACAGTTGCTGCTGATGCAAATAGCTGCTGCTGCTGCCCTATCGAGAGCGTGTGGGGGTGGATGAAAGGCCGCCTTGCAGCACAAAGCCTTGGAAGCGCTACGTCGGAGACGCTCTGGAACGTTGTTAAAGAGGAATGGGAGGCGCTTTGTGCACAGCCAGAGTTGGTGGCTTCACTTTATGATTCTATGCCACGCCGTGTGGCAGAAGTGATTCAGGCTAACGGAAACATGACAAAGTATTAGCCGCCCAAACTGAACCAGCGCCTCTTTTTCCTTCCGTTTGTTTCTTGTTTTTTTCTTGGGAGGGGGTGAATAAACATTTCTTTCTTATTTGGCGTTTCTTTTTGCTCGTCATTCACCACTTTACCGCGCGTGCATGATCACTCGGATGGAAGCCTAAGGCTGCTTCGAGGACGCGAAACAAGTTCTACAATTCATTGCGGCTGCATCAACATAAGCGACAGTTTTTAACGCGTCGTCGACTCGCGGGAAAGGTATGAGCGAACGGCGCGTGCCGCGGAGCACGCGAGCTGGTCCCGAGCGGTGAGCGAGGCTCTCGGAATCTTGGTTCCCGGGGCGGCACCTAGCGCCCATTGAATCGCTCAGGAGCGCATCGCGTTGAAGCGAGCGAACGAGTGGGCCAGCAGATAAGAAAGGACGCGCGTGCGCATTGCGCGGGTCTCGGCACCAGGCGCCGCGCCGTCAGGGAGTGCGGCGATGCAATTCGGTCGGCGCCCCCTGTTGTCCAGACTTTTGCTCACGACAGTACATGCGTAAGCTTCTGGAACAATCAGCGTAGAATGTTCGACGCGTAGAGCATTCGGACCTCGAACAGGCAACAGGATTCTCGAATTTACCAGAAAACTAGATTGCAGGAATAACAAAAGATGCGTCGCTCCCAGGGATCGAACCCTGGCTTTTCGCGTGGGAGGCAGGCACGATAACCGTTAGGCCACGCGAGCGCTGCCTCCTTGGCCAGCTGCGCGCGCGGCATTACTCCCCCTTTTAAAAGGTGCATCGCCCCGATGCATACCAGAACAAAACAAAGCAAACAGAAAGAACGGTAAACTAAAGAGTCATTTGGAACACATAAGGTCCACAGTCCTATCGAGCGTAGTACGGTTTCAGGCGCACGACGTGGACGACTTCAGGTCGTGGTGGGCGGCGTGACGATGTTCGTGTTCCGTCAGGCATCACCTCGTAGTTCAGCTCGTCGAGGCGACGAAGTACCTTGTATGGTCCAAAGTACCGTTTCCGCAGTTTTCTCACTAAGGCCGCGGCGACGGATGGGCGTCCACACCCACACCTTGTCTCCGGGCTGGAAGCGGACGTCCCTGCGACGAAGGTTGTAGCGGCCGCGTCGACGCGTTGCTGTCTTGAATCATGAGTCGGGCGAGTTGGCGGACTTCCTCGGCCCGTTGAGCAACCGCCTGGGCGTCGTCGCTCTCATTGTCAGATGGCTCATGGGTAGCATGGCGTCCAGCATGGTCGTTACCTTCCGACCGTGTACCAGCTGGAAAGGTGTGAATCCAGTGGTCTCTTGAACCGCCGTATTGTAGGCGAACGTGACGTAGGGCAACACCTCGTCCCACGTCTTGTGCTCTACGTCGACGTACATAGAGATCATGTCGGCGATTGTCTGTTGAGTCGCTCCGTCAGCCCGTTGGTCTGCGGGTGGTACGCAGTGGTACGGCGATGGCTGGTGTGACTGAGCCGGAGGATCTCTTTAGTCATCTGTGCCATGAACGATGATCCGCGATCTGTAATCAGAACTTCGGGAGCGCCGTTGCGGAGGACGATTGACTCGATGAAAAACTTGGCGACTTCCACAGCAGTCCCTGAAGGAAGGGCTTTCGTTTCGGCGTATCGCGTGAGATAATCAGTGTCGACGATTATCCAGCGGTTTCCCGACGTTGACGGCGGAAAAGGGCCAAGTAGATCCATTCCGATCTGCTGGAACGGTGCGGTCGGGGAGCAATCGGCTGCAGGAGACCTGCCGGCTTCGTCGGCGGTTTCTTACGTCGCTGGCACTCGTGGCACGATCGGGTGTAGAGGTGGACGGCCTTGGGGAGCTTTGGCCAGTAATACTTTTCACGAATACGGGCCAGTGTTCGGCTGTAACCGAGGTGTCCGGACGTCGGGTCGTCGTGACATGCTTGAAAGATCTCCTCCCGAAGGTCGGTCGGGATTACCAGCAACCACGGTGTGTTGTTGTCCCCGAAGTTCTCTTTGTACAGCACACCTTGTCGGAGGACGAAGTTGTCAGGGCTCTTGAGAAGACACGGGGGACAGTCCCCCCTCGTCCTTCGAGGTGCTCGATTAGCGCGCGCAACTCAGGATCGTCTCGTTGACGTCGTGCCATGTTGTCGGTATTCACTGCGCCTAGGAAGCACTCGTCGTCATCGTCGTCGCTGCTGCCGGAAGGCGTTTCGACGGGGGCTCTGGACAGGCAGTCGGCGTCGCTGTGCTTGCGACCTGACTTGTAGACCACAGTCATGTTGAACTCCTGCAATCGGAGACTCCATCGAGCGAGGCGTCCTGGCGGGTCCTTGAGGTTTGCAAGCCAGCAGAGCGAGTGATGGTCGGTGACTACACGGAACGGGCTCCCGTACAAGACGAAACTTCGTGATTGCCCAGACGACCGCAAGGCATTCTTTCTCGGTCGTGGAGTAATTTTTCTCCGCCTTGGACAGTGTCCGACTCGCGTAGGCGATAACTCGCTCGGTGCCTTCTTGCATTTGAACCAGTACCGCGCCCAGTCCAGTTTACTTGCGTCCGTGTGAATTTCGGTTTCCGCATCCTGATCGAAATGTCCAAGAACAGGAGGAGTCTGCAGTCGCCGCTTCAGTTCGTCGAATGCCTGCTGCTGCTCTTCGGCCCATTCGAACTTCTCGGCGTCTTTTGTGAGGTTTGTTAGTGTGCGGAAATCCTTGCGAAATCCCGAACGAAGCGCCGATAGTAGGCGCATAGTCCAAGGAACCTTCGCACGGCTTTCTTGTCTCTCGGCGCTGGAAATGCTGCGACGGCGCGAGTCTTCTCTGGGTCGGGGCGAACGCCTTCGTTACTACCACGTGACCTAGGAACTTCAGTTCGTCATAGGCGAACCGACACTTTGATGGCTTTAGGGTGAGCCTGGCGGTCCGTATGGCTTGGAGAACAGCTCGGAGTCGTCGCAAGTGCTCGTCGAAGTCGCCGGAAAACACAACGACGTCGTCGAGGTAGACGAGACAGCTCTGCCATTTCAGTCCTGCCAGTACTGTGTCCATTACACGCTGGAAAGTTGCTGGCGCCGTGCACAGTCCGAAAGGCATCACCTTGAACTCGTACAGTCCATCCGGCGTGACGAAAGCTGTCTTCTCTCGGTCCCGTTCGTCGACTTCATCTGCCAGTAGCCGCTCTTCAGGTCCATCGATGAAAAGTATCGGGAGTGGCGCAGCCGGTCTAAAGTGTCGTCGATACGGGGGAGTGGATAGACGTCTTTCTTCGTCCCGCGTTCAGCTGTCGGTAGTCCACGCAGAACCTAAGCATTCCGTCCTTCTTCTTAACCAGTACGACTGGAGACGCCCACGGACTGCTTGATGGCTGGATTATGTCGTCGTTCAGCATCTCTTGAACTTGCTCCTGGATCACCTCCCTTTCTTTAACGGAGACTCTGTACGGTGATCGATGCACAGGGCGCGCGTCGTCCTCGGTAACGATGCGGTGCTTCGCAACGGCTGTTTGGCGCACCTTCGACGACGTCGCAAAGCAGTCACGGTATTCGGCGAGGAGGTTAATCAGCTGCCGTCGTCTCGGGTCCGGAAGCTTAGGTCAATGTCAAGCTGCGCTGGCGACGTACTGTCTTGCTGAGGTGGCGAGGATTCGTCAGTAATGGCGGCGATTTCGGCGGAGTTTCGGAGTTCCTCGACGTGGCCAACGGCTGCACCTTTTGTGAGGTGTTGCGTTCATTCCGAAAGTCGTCACGAGGACCACAGTGTGGCCATCCTGAAGTTCAGCTACTCCTCGTGCGACGCCTATCCCTCTTCCTAGAAGCAACTGGAGGTTGCCTTCCAGAACAACTTCGCCGCAGGTAGCTGCATCAGTCACGACGGGTACGACAACACTGATCGCGGCGGAAGGTTCACGTGGTCGGCAGCGACTCGGACGGCGGCTGACGCTGTTTGGGGTTTCTCTGAAGGCAGGGCAGGCTTGCGCAGCGTCAATCTGTTCTCACCAAGGTCGATGACGGCGCCGTATTCACACATGAAGTCCATTCCGAGAAATGCGTCCCTCGAACAGTCTTGCAGAACGACGAACTTCACAGGGCAGGTTTCACCGTGGATCTCAACGCGAGCGGTGCACCTGCCAACAGGTGTGATGAGATGTCCGCCGGCGGTTCGTATCTGCGGTCCGTCTCACGACGTCGTAACTTTCCGAAGGCGGCGAGTGAGCCTCCCACTCATGACTGAGTAGTCTGCTCCGGTGTCCACGAGTGCCGATGCGTCGAGGCCGTCGATAACAACGTTTAGGTTGTTGGACACCGTTGCATGGGCGTCGTGCGATGCGGGGCGTCAGGTTGGAAGGCCCGTGAACTTCCTCTCGGACGACCTCGGCGAGCGACAGTGAGGACGGGCGATCCGCAGCGGGGAGTATCTTGCGGAGTTCTTCCCGGACGACTTACGGATGATCTCCCGAAGGCTGTCGACACCGCTGGTATCCAGGCCCAGAAGGGAAGCAGCGATAGTTGGAGCAGCAGGCGCGCCGGCGATTCGGTGGTAGTGGCTTTCTTGGGCTGTCAGGGCGCGCTCGATATTGTGGCTTCGGTTACAAAACCACTGACAGTCGTTGGGGTTGCGTAGCAATCCTCCGAAAATTTCTCCCTTCACGCCACGCATGAGAGCGCGAAGCTTCTTCTCGGTGGCATCTGGATCGGCCCGGGCACTTAGACACAAGACTTCTTCGACGAAGCTTGTCACACTCTCGTTGGGGCCCTGCACCCTTGTTCGAAGAAGGTCTTCCGCTCGCTGTCGACGGTGGTAGTTGATGAACGTCCGCTTCAGTTCGGCGGCGCATGGCTCCCACGAAGTAAGGAGGACTCGTGGTTCTCAAACCAGTTCCTCGCGGTGCCTTGAAGCGCGAAGTAGAGGTTCTGGAGGCGGTGCTCATCCGTCCATCCATTGTGGCGGGCTACACGTTCATAATGATGCAGCCAGCCCTCTATGTCTTCGTGAGCTTCACCGTGGAAGGGCGTCGGAGTGCGGGGAGTGACGGGCAGGATGACGACGGGTGGCGTAGTCATCGTCGCGGTCCGCTTCCTTGATTTCTGCAGCAGGGGTCCAAGTTCCGGGAGAAGGCCTTGGTTACGGCGACTTGACCGGCCTTGGTCTGGTCTTCTGCGAAGGGTAGCCTCCCGGGGCTGAGCACGTCACTTGGCCGGCGTGTTTTCGGAGGGGTACGGTCCACGGGCATAGAATGCAGTACCCCGCACCTCCACCAAAATGTCACGAACGACAATTGACGAGGCGATAATAACTGAAGAAACTAAATGTTTGGGCGAACTTGTGCCCAAAAATAAAAAGGAAAAACGATAACACAGAAGAAACAGAGCGTCGCGGGCGTCGAGGTCGGCGTGAGGGCAGAGTCGAACGCTGGGGCGAAACTGACTCCGGTTCGCCACGCGGAGCCTTTTATGTACATGCGTAAGCTTCTGGAATAATCAGCGTAGAATGTTCGACGCTTAGAGCATTCGGACCTCGAACACGCGACAGGATTCTCGAATTTACCAGAAAACTAGATTGCAGGAATAACAAAAGATGCGTCGCTCCCAGGGATCGAACCCTGCCTTTCCCCGTGGGAGGCAGGCACGATAACCGTTAGGCACGCGCGCGCTGCCTCCTTGGCCAGCTGCGCGCGCGGCAATATTAATCTTAGGGTCAACCCACGAAGGGCATGCGGCATGCCCAGCAAAAAAAGAACAAAAAACCAGCATGTTAGTTTAGTGACCAACTGGAGAGCCTTTGTCGTGCAACCGAAATGTCGATTGATGGGG